>CAMOHE010052568.1:46996-74605 GCA_946598075.1 Artocarpus hirsutus | reverse complement strand
TTTTTTTTTTTTTAAATCCAAATCGTGGAAGAAGTTTCATACACCTTATTCACACAATTTATGGTATACATACATATACATATATATATATATATATATGTATGTATTCTAAAAAGATTTTTAGAAATCGATAAGTATATAATGAACTGAGACAATATTCTGTGTGGTGCTCGTGAGAAAAGACGTTGTCTTTAGAATTTGTTGTATTGTTCATATTAATTAGCACCACATGGGGCATGAGCTTTTCCTCAGTAGTTCATTTAAATAAATTTTTGATTAGTCAATTTTGATGATTGTTTAGACCAAAAATTATCTACAGATGATATTAACAGAGAATCTAGTTTGCAGTGTTACAAAAAAATATGAGTCAAATGAAAAGTGTCAGCCCAAAATCCAGGAGGTGAGCGAAAACATGTAATTCAAACCTGTAAGCATGTGAAAAGCTCAAGAAGGTTTTAAACATTCCACAAGAAGAATGTGAGCAAAAAGCTCAATAGGATTAAGCTTTTGAAAGCTTTAGTTTTTAAACATGTAATTCATTTTTAAACAAAAGCTGTAAAACAAGATAAATAAATAAATGAATAACTAATTGAAGCTCATTAAATTTATTCATACCGATTAATCATTTATTCATTCATAGATAGTCTTATTGTCATGTTTTCAGCAAAGCCATATAAATCACCATCGAAGTAGCCCAGCTGAGTTTCGAGACCTGCCTCCAAGGTCGTGCTCCCCATGACCCGATCTTTGTGTATGGCATCATGCTCTATCTTATCATTCCGGACGGTACTAACCAACACGATCGGTGTCATATTATTATCATGTCTCATTTACCGGATATTTTCATTATGTTCATTATGATCATTCATTATTTAGCCAATAATGAAAATAAGTAATAAACTTCATTTCTTGAAAACATTTAAAAGGAAATGCTTTATAGTCAAAACCCTTTAAAAACAAGGTTACCAAGGAGAAGGGATAGAAGTCCTACCTCAATATCCTCTACCAACGTTTAACACCACAGTTTTGATTCGCTGTAAGTTAGCTCCACAAAACTACGAACAACCTTAAATAGAAACTAAGTCTATCAATCTCTACCTTAAGGCATTCTACATCCCTAGCTATTTCATGGTGCCTTAGTATGCTTTTAGAGTTCACAAAATTATTTGATGAGGTTAAAATTTTGATCTAGGTTTTAAACAGTAAAAAACAGGTAAAAAGAGTCATTTTTCACAAGATCTGGTCGGCCTGCCAGAACCCCAAGTCCGGCCTACAGGCCAGCCAAGACCAGCCTACTGAACTGGCCCAGGTTCAGCCTACCAACCAAATGAATTCGGCCTATCGAACCTATGAATCCGGCTTGCCAAATATTGAGTTTGGCCTACTGAACTGGAAAAATATGAGAGGTTTGAGACTTCGATTCTCAGCCTCTCTAAGCCCAAAAATCAATTCTAAACATGTTTTTCAAGTCCTAGAGCATATATAATAATCATAATGATAAATAAACATAATAGAACTCATTTAAACAACTTTAAACAAGATTTTCATAGAAATTTCAAAGAAATCCAAAAATGAGGAAAAAGGATAAAAACTTCATTTAATCCAATCTTGCTCAATTGAGCTTAGATTTTAGATAATTTGAGTTCTATTAACTTAGATTAAGGGTTTCCTAAGCTCAAGAAACTCGGATTACAACATTTTAAAGAAATTGAAAACTTTAGAACAAAAGTTTGAAATTTGAAAAACAAGAAAACTAACGTCAAATCGAAGCTTTAAAATAGTTTTGTGGAAGTCTGATTGCTCTCTAAGCTCTTAATCTAGCTAAGATTCGAAGCTTGAACTCAAAATTTTGAAATCAAAATAAAGAGAGGAAGAGAAAGAAAGAGGGCAGCATAGGAGAGAAGGAAAAGAGCGAGGAAGAGAGTCTAAGAGAGTGAGGGAAAGTGAGAGTGAGAGAGAGAGATAAATAGAGGGGAAGTGGTTTTGCAGAGCAAAACCGTGTCCCAACACATGGTTTTGTAATTGGGACGTATCAGATATTTGGCACATTGTTTTGTTTCAAAATTTAAAATAACATATAGAAATAATTAAAAATGGGATAAATTTAAATTACCATAATATACTTAAATTAAGTTCAAATTTACATCAAGGCATACAAATCCACTATTTAAATATTAAATATGCTTAATTAAATTTTTAGGTGTTACAACTTTCTACCCCTAAAGAAAATTTCGTCCCCAAAATTAAAGGTCAATTCAAAAACAAAACAAATGAGGGCACAACTCCCTCATAGTTGACTCCAATTCCTAAGTCACTTCATCAACTCCGTGATGTTGCCATATAGCTTTCACTAGTGGTATTTCAC
This sequence comes from Artocarpus hirsutus, assembly GCA_946598075.1. Lineage (NCBI taxonomy): Eukaryota > Viridiplantae > Streptophyta > Magnoliopsida > Rosales > Moraceae > Artocarpus > Artocarpus hirsutus. The sequence continues at coordinate 72,240 of CAMOHE010052568.1, read as the reverse complement.
AACGTCACAAGCTTATTACTTTTCGATCAATAATCTGAACTAGCACCTCCTCGTAAGTCATGTCTTCCTGAACCTGCACATCATGAAATGAGATAAACTTGCTTGGCTTGGGTGGATATTTCTGAAGCATCGACACGTGAAACACATCATGAACATGGGAAAGCTCGGGAGGAAGATCAAGGCGACAAGTGACCACACCTACATGCTAAGCAACCTCGAAAGGCCCGATATACCTTGGTGCAAGTTTACCACTTACACCGAAACGCAATATGCCCTTGAGCGGTGAAATCTTTAGAAGAACAAAATATCCTACCTCAGACTCTAGAGGTCAACGCCACTTGTCTATGTAGCTCTTTTGCCTACTCTAAATAGCTCTCAATCAATCACGAATCACAGTGACTTTTTTATTGTTATCACGAATCTCATCTGGTCTAAGAACAATTTTGTCTTTTGGCTCTACCCAACACATTGGTGATCAACACGGCCGCCTATAGAGTGCTTTGAACGGTGCCATCCCGATGCTCGCCTAAGCTATTGTTGTATGCAAACTCCACTAAATGCAAATATTTCTTCCAATTCCTGCCAAAGTCTAAGACACACGCACGTAGTATATGTTGGGTTTTGTTGGATTTTGTGATTCAAATAAGCAACGAAAAATTAAAAATTAATTCCCACAGAACCCTCGCAAGATCCATGCAATTCGATTAGATTGATAGGAAAGTCATAAAATCTTACAAGGATAACAAAAAGGGCAAGATTTCTAGAAGGAAGAGAGCGGGTTCACTCCCGTGATACCCTAACTCGAGCTTTTTGCATTCAAGATTGGATTCAGATGTTATTACTTAGAGCAACGTCCTCTACAAGTATCCACACGATCAGACTCTCTTAAAAATGAATTGGTGTGCTAACACCCTCTTCTTTTTTGTTAAATGGCTCTTTCTAATTTTAGGGTCTTAATGTATTTTGCCTTTTAGAATGATAGAATGCCTTCTTTCTTCTTAATTCAGCTAGAAACCCTAAAACAGATATATATATATATATATATATATATATCTGTTAACTTCGAGATAGAGTCAGATTTTTAACTAGGATAAACTGTAATTCGAATATGATTTAGAGAATCTAGATAATGTCTGTAATTCGAATATGATTCAGAAAATCTAAATAATGTCAGATTCAATGAACCTAGACATATCTAGTATATCAAATCTGGACATTATCAGATTCATTGAACTTAGATACAGTAAACCTAAAATTCATTTTTGGTCTGTTCTAAGTGTGCGACCTTGTAGGTTCACATAACATTGGTAGTGGGCTTAAAATTCTGTTTCAGGCTTACAAATCATAAGCGGCCTTTAGCAAGACATTATGATTACCCAAGTTATGTGAATGTCAATAATTCGACATAACTTAATCCACAATAATTATTAAAATCCTTTTGTCACTAGATACCTTGATTGAATATAAGGCATGGTTTATATCATCCTTATACTATTCAATCATATTATTTTTCGATCTTAAGTAGACTGATATTGATAACTCTTATCAATTCATTCTAATATGGCCATACATTTTTCTTTAGTCTAACTTATCGAGGGGCTCATAGATATCTTTCTTATAATAAATGAGGGACAAATTTCTTCTTAATTACTCATATTCCTCACATGATTCACTCTATATCCAACAACAATCCATTTTATCATCATGTTAAAGATAATATTAGACTGTATTAAAATATAGAATTTGTCATGTAGGAAACCATGGTGATTTTAGGTCAGAGGACTAGAATAATACTATTGTGATGAGAATCACTTATGACAATTATCTATGCAGTATTCTTATAGCGAGTCGATCCAATACATCATTTCTCAAATATGTATCTATGAGTTGACTTAGTATCTCATACACATGATTTGTAAAACATAATCATCAGTCAAACTTCATACTAGTCTTCATTTATTGTTATCCCAATAATAATGACCGACTAGAGATAAATTAGAATATAATTCAATTTTCACCTAAAAGTTTTGCAATCAAGTCACATACTTGATAAACTTAGGCAAAATTAACTATTCATAGAATTAGAATAAAAATAATAATGAAAATGCCTCTTTATTAATAAAATGCAAATGTAATGAAGTCAATATGTGGTCATTACGTAATTGACCTATGGCACATCACTAACAGTATGTCCTTAAGAACCTAAATAACATGCTCGAACTGCCCGTCAGTTTAAGGATGAAAGGTTGTCCTAAAGTTCAATTCTGTGGCCATAGCCTCCTAAAAACTTTTCTAATACTTGGCGTTAAATCAGGTGTCTTGATTAGAAGTGATCGACAAGGGAACTTCTTGCAACCGTACTAGATTCTGTAGATATAACTCTCCAAGAACTCGTCTTGAACACATTGATCTGAAAGGAATAAAATGCGCTGATTTGGTCAACCTATCAACGACAACCTAAATCACATCATGTCTTTGCTCTATCCTCGGCAGTTTGGTGAGGAAATCTATCATGACCTGCTCTTATTTCCACCCCAAAATAGGAAGCAGTTGAAGCTGACCAACAGGTTTTTGATGCTCGGCTTTCATCTAGAGACAAGTCATGTACCTAGCCACGTACTCTTGGAGATCTCTCTTCATGCCTCTCCACCAATATTGCATCTTCAAGTCACTGTATATCTTCGTGCTTCCCAGATGAATAGCGAATTGATACCTATGAGCTTCATCCATCATAGCTTTCATCACGTCCTTGATTGTAGGTACTGGCAGACGCTCCCTGAAGTATAGCGACCCATATGCATGGATCCTTCATTCTTCAAACTGTTTCCTTTTTTGGATTCGTGTCTATATCCCTTAAAGGTGTTGGTCCTACCATTGGTTCTGCTTTATCATTTGAACAAGTGCTGGAGTCGATTCCATGTGATACACCGAAACCTGATCACCACCATCGTAGTATTGCAACCTATACTCACTCATCGTAGCATCTCTCCTCCAATCCTCGAGTGCTAAGCATGCGAGAAATCCTAAAGACTTCCTACTAAGCACATCTATGACTATGTTGGCCTTGTTTGGATGATATTGCAACATGAAGTCATAGTCTTCCATATACTCCATCCATCTTCGCTGTCTTAGATTCAAGTCCCTTTGCGTGAACAAATACCTCAAGCTCTTATGGTCTGAGAAAACCTAGAAAGTCATCCTATACAAGTAGCATCTTTAAATTTTCAGGGCATGAATCACTGCTGCAAGCTCTAAGTCATGAGTGGGATAGTTCTGCTTGTGAGGCCTTAGCTGTCGCTATCCATAAGCCACAACTCACCCATACTGCATCAACACATATTTGAGTCCTCGTCCTGATGCATCAGTGTAGACCTCATAAGGCTCATCACTATTCAGAATAATCAACACAGGAGCAGTAGTCAACCGATTCTTTAACTCTTAGAAAGCATATTCATAGTCCTCATCCCATTCGAACCTAACATTTTTCCTAATCAACGGTGTCAATGGAGCCGCTATCTTAGAAAAATCCTTTACGAACTTCCTATAATACCTGGCAAGTCCTAAAAAGCTACGGATTTCAGCCACATTGTTTGGTCGTTCCTACTATGCTATAGCCTCAATCTTAGATAGATCTACAGAGATACACTGCTCGAAGATGATATGTCCCAAAAACTTAACTTCGGTCAACCAAAACTCACATTTTTCCTTCTTGGCATACAACTGATGCTCTTGTAGAGTCTGAAGCATGATCCTACGATGCTGCTCATGCTCCTCCCAGGTCTTAGAATAGATCAATATGTCATCAATCCTGGAAATCCTGTTCATTAAATTCATGAAAGCTGTAGGAGCATTTGTCAACTCAAACGGTATTACTAAAAACTCAAAGTGTCCATACCGAGTCTTGAAAGCTGTCTTAGGGATATCCTCTTCCCTAATCCTAAGCTAGTGGTATCCAGATCGTAAATCTATCTTCAAGAAGTATCGAGAACCTCCTAATTGATTGAACAACTCATCGATCCTCGGTAATGGGTATTTATTCTTCACTGTGACTCAATTCAGCTACCGATAATCAATACACAATCCAAGGGTACCATCATGTTTCTTAGCAAATAAAACCGACGCACCCCACGGCGACGTACTATTCTAAATATACCCTTTATCTTCTAATTCTTAAAGTTGTTTCCTGAGTTTTTTCATTTCTACTAGCACCATACGATATAGTGCTACGAAAATCGAAGCTGTCTCAGGAAATAACTCAATGCTAAACTTAAACTCCAGATGCGGCGATAATCTTGGTAACTCATCGAGGAAGACATCATCGAACTCATCAACCACTGGTATCACTATATTCCTCCCTGTTGCACTAGTCTCTTCTTCTAGATCCAAGAAAAGTGCATAACAAACTAGATACCTCCATCCCCTAAGACACAGTTTATGAGTTGCTCACTCATTACCCAATCATTACCACTTTGGTAACTGATCGTCGTCCCTCTATCAAACACTAGGATTACCTTCTTAAGTTAACAGTCAACTAGGGCATTGTATTTGGATAACCAATCCATTTTCAAGATTACATCATATGATTTCATGGGAATTACAATCAAATCACTTTTTAAAGTCTAACCCTCAATCATTATTTTATAGGATTTACATATACAATTTACATACACCCACCTCAAAGGTGAGGAAATCATCAAGGGCTCATCAAATTCCTTTACTTCTAAACCCAAGGCATGTACAAAAGAACTTGAAATGAGAGAATGAGTGGCACCAATATCAAATAGAACATGAGCTAAAGATTGAGAAACTAAAATCGTACCATCAACTACAGCGTTGCTGGTTTGAGCGTCTGAGCTTGCTGATGTCATGGTGTGGACCTAGGCTAGAGAATTCCCTTTTCCCCTATCGATGTTGTTGGGTCCCAGATTAGTCGGCCGATATTGCTACGGTGGAGGTGACTACATGCTGGTTGCACTTGGAATTCAATACTATGGAGTGTTTTGCTAGAAACCTTGCTGTTGATATCCCTAAATCGGGTACTGCATTTGCTGTAGAGTGGATTGATGAAACGACAGTTGAGGAAGTTGTTGCGGTAGAGCTAGAGGCTGACCTTGGAACTAAAGGCTTACACCTTCTCCGGCTTGGAATCCCTATCAAGCATTTCTGATTAGGCAATTCCTCTTAATGTGTCCTGGCTATTAGCAATAATGACAATGAAAACTATAGGGGTTGCTGCACCTACTGCCTGACGAACTATTACTCCCACTATTAGCATTTCCTTGCTTGTTCTTCACTTGGGCTTGGCAGCTACTACTACTCCTCTTGTTACTTCTTTGGGGTCCTCTTGATGTCCTTTCTCAAATTTCGCTATAAAGAACATGTTCACTTTCCATAGAGATTGTTGAAGATACTAACTCATCAAAATTTTAGAGTCGCAAGGCCACCATTTGCTGTCAAATAGATGCCTTAAGCCGATCCTAGACCTTAATGCATTTCTTCAGCTCAGAAGCCACAGCAGATGGAGCAAACTTGACCAACTCATTGAACTTAGCCTTGTACTCTTGAACCGTCATATCACCCTGCTCCAATCAATAAAACTCGATAACCTTCTGATCCTTGTATCCCAACGAAAAGTGGTGCTTATAAAATAGCTCCTCAAATCTATCCCAATTGATGTTTCTAGCATTTTCTAGAGGCTTTGCTTGTTTCCACCATGTATTGGCACTGCCTTCCAACTTGTAAGCTACAAAATCGACACGTTACTCTATCGATACTCTAAAAGTATCTAAGTGTTTCACTATTGAATCTAACCAGTATATAGCGATATGCGGGTCCTCCTTCCCATCAAAAGTCAAAATAGATGTGCGATGAAACTCTTTAAAGTACGCATGTCGGCGACTTACCTTAGAATCCTTAAGCCTAGCCCTCGTAGCCATCAGCCAAAAGGCGGTGAACATGGCCCCCATCAGGCCTTCGTCATCTGTAGGATTCACATCTGCAGCAGTTGGACGACGTCTTGGTGCCATTCTCTCAATTCTAAAAACAAAATTAGATTATTAATGGTTTTTCATTGTAGTACCTATGTGTGCATAATTTTCAAGGTTCATAAACTTAGGACTCTGATACCAATTGTCACACCCCGAAATCTGGGAGGTGACATGACAGATTAATTTGGTTAAATAAATTAAATTTTTAATAACAACTGCCATTTTAAAAGTTATTTAAGTTAATTATAAGAATGTAGGATATCTAAAACTCTTTAAGATATTTGTTAAAATATGAAAGCATGCAAGTGAATTAAAATATTAAATAAGCAAACACCATTGGGCCCCACCAAACCAATATTAGTGCACACACACGATATCAATAATATTAAATACATAACCACAGTCCAAATAAAAGGGAAATAAATTAAAATATTACATGCTTAGCTTATAAATAAATACCCTAGATAGTATGGTCCTAATCTTGTAGTTTCTTCCCGGTTCTTCAGTCCTTCCTAAGCTAGATTCCACCTAGAGGGAGGGGAAAAGGTTTTAAAACAAAAAGAATAGGAGCAAAAGGCTCAGTAGGATTAAGCTTTTGAAAGCATTAGATTTTAAACTATAATTCATTTTTAAACAAAATATGTAAAACAAGATAAATAAATAAACGAATAACTAACTGAAGCTCATTAAATTTATTCATACTCGTTAATCATTTATTCATCCATAGACAGTCTCATTGTCATGTTTTCAACAAAGCTATATGAATCACCACCGAAGTGGCCCAGCTGAGTTTTGGGACATACTCCCAAGGGCGTGCTCTCCATGGCATGATCTCTATACATAGCATCATGCTCTATCTTATCATTTTGGATGCTACTAATCAATACATCCGGTGTCATATCATTATATGTCTCATTTACCGGATATTCTCATTACGTTCATTATGATCATTCATTATTTAGCCAATAATGAAAATAAGTAATAAACTTCATTTCTTGAAAATGTTTAAAAGGAAATGCTTTGTGGCCAAAACCCTTTAAAAACAAGGTTACCAACGAGAAGGGATAGAAGTCTTATCTCGATATCCCATATCAACGTTCAACATTGCAGTCTCGATCCGCTATATGTTAGCTCCACAGAACCACGAACAACCTTAAATAGAAACTAAGTCTATCAATATCTAGCGTAAGGCATTCTACATCCCTAGCTATTTTATGGTGTCTTAGTATGCTTTTAGAGTTTCCAAAATCATTTCATGAGGTTAAAATCTTGATCTAGGTTTTAAATAGTGAAAAACGAGCGAAAATAGTCATTTTTCACAAGGTCCGGTCAGTCTGTCGAAACCACTAGTTCGGCCAGCCAGCCAGCCGAATTGGCCTAGGTTTGGCTTACCGACCAGATGAATTCAATTTGCTGAACTTATGAATCTGACTTGCCAAACATTGAGTTTGGCTTGTTCAACTGGAAAAATGTGGGAGATCTGAGACTTTGATTCTCGGCCGGCCTAAGTCCAAAAATCAATTCTAAACATGTTTTTCAAGTCTCAGAGCATATATAATGATCATAAATGATAAATAAACATAATAGAACACATTTAAACAACTTTAAGCAAGATTTTCATAGAAATTTCAAAGAAATCCAAAAATGGGAAAAAAGCAAAAAAACTTGATTTAATTCAAATCTTGCTCAATCAAGCCTAGATTATAGATAATTTAAGTTCTACTAACTTAAATTAAGGGTTTCCTAAGCTCAAGAAACTCGGATTACAACATTTTAAAGAAATTGAAAAATTTAGAACAAAAGTTTGAAATTTGAAGAACATGAAAACTAATCTTGAATCGAAGCTGTAAAATGGTTTTGTAGAAGTCCGATCACGCTCCTAAGCTTCCAATCTAGCTAAGATTCGAAACTTGAACTCAAAATTTTGAAATCAAAGAGAGGAAGAGAAAGAAATAGGGTAGCATGGGAGAGAGGAAAAATAGAGAGGAAGAGAGTCTAGGAGAGTGAATGAGGGTGAGGGTGAGAGTGAGAGAGGGAGATAAATAGAGGGGAATGAGTGGTTTTGCAGGTCCCCAGCACATGGCTTAATAAGTGGGACATATTAAGTATTTGGCAAATTGTTTTGTTTCAAAATTTAAAATAACATATAAAAATTATTAAAAATGGGATAAATTTAAATTACCATAAAATACTTAAATTAAGTTGGAATTTACATCATGGCATACTAATCCTCCATGTAAACACTAATTATGCTTAATTAAATTTCTGGGTGTTACAAAAAGTTTACCAAGAATTGGAAAATTGTGATTTTTCTCTCCGGTTCTATTAAAATATATTACTTTCTATAATTACAAAAGTGATCCGTAATGTCATTCATATTGTATTTTCTCTAATTTTTTTTTTTTCAAAAATATATCTTCTATAGTTTCCTAGACTTATCATTCTTACTTTATATGTTGGACCTATAATTTGTGTTGTACATGGAATAAAATTCATTAAGATTCTATCTATCAGGGTCAATCTGCAGTATATCCTCTTTAATTTTAAATAATAATGTTTTTTTTTAGAAATATATCTTCTTTAATTTCAAAGACATAATATTAGTACCATCTATGTTTGCTTGGTCATTTGTTTTATACATGGTATAAAATTTGAAGATTCTCTTAAAGGTCAATCGCCAATGCATCCTTTTGAATGATATTGTTTTTTTAGAAATGTATCTTCTCTAATTATAAAGACATAATATTTTTACCATATTCATAGTCAATCTTCACTGTATCCTCTCTAATTTTAAGTGATATTGTTTTTTTTTTTTTAAGAAATATAACCTCCCAGATTTCAATTAACACATAATATTAGTACCATATATGTTAGATTTGTTGTTTGTATTACACATGGTATAAAATCGATTAAGATTCTATGTAGGGTCAATCTTCTATGTGTCCTTTTTAATGATATTGTTTTTTTAGAAATATAATTTCTCTAATTTCGACGACACAATATTTTTACCATATATATGTTATATTATACAAGGTATAAAATCGATCAAAATTCTCTTGAAGGCCAATTGTCAATTTATCCTCTTTAATTGTAAAGTTGAGTATTAATGCCATTACTACATTTAAAGGAAACGTTATTGATATTGTTGTAGCTTACAAATGGAAGAAAATCCATATTATGTCGAGGCCGAGGAAACTGTGAAATTTAGCATCGGTTGCATGGAGAAAGCTTTAAGCCAATGATCATGACCCATGTCAAAGTATTTTCTTGAAATTATAAAAAACATAACTTTTAGGATAAGAATTATTATTATTATTATTATTATTATTATGTTAATGCTTATGCCCCGTGGGTCCATTATGAGGTAGATAAAATTAAGAACTTTGTATCATCGATTTCATTGCTTGGCCTCTATAAATAGGTTCCGAATTTTTTCAAGCACATCTAGGTAGAAGTGTAGAACTTGTCTAAAATCTCTTCTTTCATGACAGGTCTTAACATCCAAATTTTCCAAAACAAAATTCTAGGACAATGTTGTTTTAGTTTCGAAATGTCTCCGGTACCACTCAAAAAAGATAGCATTTTAGAACTTAAAAGGAAGATTAAAAGTTACAAAAAGGACCCTTCAAAAATTTGCTATTTAAAAATATGGGAAATATAGGGATGGAAGATGCTCATCATCTTTGGATAATTTTCCAATAATTAGGTCTGTCCAAGTTCGACAGGAGGTGCACTTTGGCCCAATTTAAACAGGCTGGTCTATTTGATATCTCTTTTTTTATTTTTTTTAGTTTTTGGGTTTTTTATTCAAAATTTGTGGTCAATCCTTTATATTTTATAACAAGGGTAATTTTTTCTTTTCATTTCCTAAAAAGGGCTTTAAGATATTACAAAAAATAAAGATTTTTTTAAAGGTCTAGGTGTCAATATTAAATATTACAAAATATAGATTATCAAACGTATATTTCAATATAACACATGATACTAGCTGAAAATTTTCCTTGTTCTTGAGCAGCGAAGAGTGAATAGTGGTGTAGCTACTAATTTTGAGCAAGATTGGTTGTTTTTTATTTGGAGAAACTGCATTATTTTTTGGGATGTTTGTCTTTTTATACCTTCTGTTTTAAGTTAATTAAAAAACTATACCCCGGTTTTTTTATCTCAAATATATACATTCATATTGAATTTAATACATAAATTTATACATTACTTTAATTAATAGTTTATTTTGACTGCTGAAATAACCAAATTATCTTTAAGTAAAAAAGAAAAATAGCTTTAAAAAATAAGAAAAAACAAAACACAAAACACCTATTTTTAAAGGTATTTTATATATTTATAAAATTAAAAACCTTAGTACAAAATTAAGATTAAATTTCTAATGCTCTCTTATTTTTCAATTTAAGGATATTTTAAGTAATTAGTTAGGACAAGGTATACTTTTATGTATTAAATCTAATATGAAGATTTATATTAACTGATATCAAAATTTAAGATATAATAATAAAAATCCTACAATACATGGTATTAAAAGGTAAATAACCTTATGTTTTTAACTAGCTAGGTGCTTTGGAAAAAACTACAATAAAAGTAATCTAGAGACTTTTTTTTTTTTTCTGTGATCGATTGGTGTGACAAAAACAAAGACCAATTATTTAAAAAAGAATGGGAGTGAGGACCAAAAGCCAAATAAGATATTTAAATTATAATTGGAATGTTTATTTTAACTAAAAATCACTTAAGCAACCAAACAAAAATATTAGCATCACACGCAATGTAACTTATATATATTGCATTATATGTGGCGTTCGTGGAGCAACAAAATAATACATCCAACAAAAACTCGCAATATATAGTAGCATGTATTTATATTTTACACTATAACAGTTAAAAAAAAAAAAATTCTAACCAAAGAAGGCCATAATATAGCATTTCTCTTTCATTTAAACTTTAAGCAGCCTCACAAATTTCTTGACTGGAGCTTTCTCGTTTCTGTTCCTAAAAAAATGTGATGAGATTTCTGAAAATTACTGGAACTTCGTTGGAAGCAAGAACACGGCTTTTATCTTATATTTAGATTAAAGATTGATGATGAAACTTTTCTGGTCTTTGCTCTTAATTTTTTTCCCTCTCTGTTTTAATGCGCTAGGATGAAGAAGATTAAAACTGCATGTCGTTTATATAATGAAGATGAAAATTTTGGGTGTTCTGGATTGGGGATGGGATCCGTAAATGTCGTTTATACTTGACTTATAAACAAGAAAGGTACATAATTCAGAGATGCCGTTGGTATTCAAAACAAACGGTTAATTAGCAGACAGAAAACAACGCATAATTCACAAATTGGGCAAACGACATGTTTTGCGTTATTGATGAGAGCGCATGGCCTTTCAATCACAAGAAAACGTCATGTCGTAATTCTAAGAGGACGACGTGTCGTGTGTTGTCAATAAAATCAACTCTTACTTATTTTAGAAAAAGGACACGTCGGTTTTCCTCCTTCAGTTAACGTGTCCAATAATAAAATTCACTCAAATTAAATTAAATTAAAAACAAGTAAAATTAAATTAGACAAGCAAAAAATAAAATATGATAAATTTAAAAAATGAAAATAATATCCCCAAAACATAGCCAATTTCAATACTAAAAAGAGCTACAAGAACTCTATTTTATAGAGTTGTCAATAACAATGGCTAACCAATGGTAGGTTTACCGTTTGATATAAGTCTAGATCATGCACTCTTACTTGTTATAGACTTTTACTAGTAGCAGTTTTTTTTTTCCCCTAGTAAGGTCTTTAACAAGTATATGGTCTTTCACTAGGCTTGTTTGGTGACGTATTCTGTCCGCGAGGAGTTTGTTCTTTTACTTTCGACTTGTTGATTTTCTCTTCTTTTTTTTTTATTGTGTCAATGTGTTTTTTTTTTTTTTTTTTTGCTTGCTTTAGCGCCTATAACATCCTCCAACTTTTCGAATTTCTTTATCTTTTCAAATAAATCATGAACATGGTGTTAGATAAACTTTTTAGAGCCTGCTAAGCTTGTCATAATGTTCTAGAAAATCCTGATACTACTTGCTCTCTCTTAATTTTTTTTTAAAGAATATCATTCACAAATGTGTATCCTTTCAATTTTAAATTGTACGTCATTGTTTGTCAATGAATTTTCACTACTTGAAAAAAAAAATTCGAATGTCATCGCGACATTTAATTTCTATAAACAATGTATTATAAATAGTAGGAAATCACATGAATGGTGCCCCAAAATTTAAAGGACTGCCAATTTTTTATAAGTTAACTCGGTAAGTTTTATGCAAATGCTCAAGGGCCCTGTCAATGTAGTCTCTCATAGTCCTCGGTTTTATCGTTCAAGTTCTCTATAAATACGACCCTAGTTTCTCTAGTCATAATATTTTTTTCTTAAGTTTTCTTTGATTCCAAATCAGATATAACTTTCAAATTTTTCAAAAGAAAAGAATTAGGAAAAATTTGTCTTGTTTTCAAAATGTTTCAACTAGTTACGAAGAATAGTATTTTGGAACTGGCAGGTTAAAATTACAAGACACCAAATGCATTGAGATGCTCGTTAGAAATGGGTTGCATGAGAACAAAGGAGGAGGAGAATACACTCACACTTGTGTGAGCGTTGTAAATGGAGTCTCTCCATTTGACCTTCTCCCAATTACAACCGGTGATTTTCTAAACTTGTTATGTTTTCTAGTACTCAAATTTTTGGTTCATTTGCTACAAACTATTGTTATTATTTTATTACGAAATATGACAAATAGATGAATAATTTTCTCTAATATATGAATAAGTTTCCTTCTTATGTTGATGTGAAACATCATCTTTTATCAGGATATGATTGCTCACCGTCGTTGAAGGGTTTTTGTGTCATGTTCTACTAATTATATGTGGAAGCTTAACGTGCATTTTCTCCAAGACTGCCATGCCTTTGGAACCGGACTAACGTCAATGAGAGCATAATATGTCATTTTCATTTTCTGCTCCCCGACAGTCTGTGTACCATTGGTTTGTGTTGGGAGAAGTTGCTTGTTTAAGAAACCTATCTTCTCTAATTTCAAGTCATAATATTTATTGGCATTATATATGTGAATATGTAATATGTGTTATATATGGTATAAAATGCATTAAGTATCTATTCAGGTCAATCGTCAACGCATCCTCCTTAATTTTAAAGTTGAGTAATGTTATTACTACATTTGGTGGATATGTAAATGATATTAAGGGTCAATCGTTAATATAAACTATTAACTTTAAATGATATTGTTTTTTTTTTTTTAGAAATATATCTTCTGTAATTTCAAAGACATAATACTACTACCTTACATGTCAGATTTGCCATTTGTGTTGTACATGATAAAATCCATTTATAAGATTCTCTTAAAGTTCAATTGTTAATTTATCCTCTTTAATTTTAAAGTTGACTAATGTAGTTGCTACATTTGGTGGATTTGTTAATGATATTGTTATAACTCATAAATGGTAGAATATCCAAATTTTCTTAATATTAAAAAAAACTATGAATTTTAGGATTGGTAATATTGAGAAAGTCTTAAGCCAACGGTCATGACTTAGTTAGAGCAATATCAATTATATATCCACCAAATGTAGTAGTGACGTTAATACTCAACTTTAAAATTACTTTTTTAGTTAAGAGGATACATTAACAGTTGAAATTTAAGAGAATCTTATTGGATTTAATCATGTATAAAGAAATGAAAATCTGACATATTGATAATTAGTATTATGTCTTTGACTTAGAGAAGATATATTAAAAAAACAATATTGAAAATTAATAGATTACATTAACAATTGACCTTTAATGTCATTCACATATCCACCAAATATAGTAGTAATGACATTACTCAACTTTAAAAATAAAAAAAAGATGCATTGACGATTGACCCTAAATGGATGCTTAATGCATTTTATACGATATATCCAAAATGTATAGTAATAACATTATGTCTTTGAGATTAGAGAAGATACATTTCTCAAACAAGCTCTTTCTCCCAACATAAACCAATGGTACTTAAACTGTCGGGGAGCAAAAAAATAGAAATGACATGATATGCTCTAATTCATCCGTCCGGTTCCAAAGGCATTAATTTCTATACATATTATATATATATATATATATATATATATATATATTATCTAATTTCAAAGCATAATACTGTTACCATATATGTTAGATTTCCATCCAATGACCTTTTTTTTACGCATATATATATATATATATATTTTAATTTCAAAGACATAATGTTATTACCAAATATATTAAATATGTAATAATTTGTGATATACATGGTATAAAATCTATTAAGGATCTTTTTTACTTTTTTGAGAAATATATATTCTCTTAATTCAAAGACAGAAGATTATTATTATTGTTATTATTATCATTATTATTATATTTGTCGGATATGTAGTAATTTATGTTATATATGACATAAAAACCATTAAGTTTCTCTTTTACCTTTTTTTTTTTGAAAAAAAAAATCCAATTTTAAAGACATGATATTGTTATTACTATATACCTCAGAGATGTAACAATATTATTGTCCAAGCTATAAAATTCATTAAGATTCTCTTAAAGGTCAATTTCCAATATATCCTCCCTTAATGTTACAGTTTAAGTAATGTCATTACTACATTTAGTGCTTATGTAAGTGATATTGTTATACCTTATAAATGGTAGAAAATCAAAACTGTTTAGTAGTATTCACATTATATTTCCCTAATTACTTTTTTTTTAAATATATGTCCTCTACTTTTAATTAAGGCATAATATTTACGTGGGATTTGTAATTTATGTTATACATGGTACAAAATCCATTAAGATTCTCTTAAAGTTTAATCATCAATATATCCTCTTTAATTTTAAAATTGAGTATTAGTGTCATTACTACATTTGGTGGATTTGTAAATGATATTGTTATGTAAATGATATTGTTATAACTTATAAATGGTAGAAAATCCATTTTTTTTCGGAAATTAGAAAGTTATGAATTTTAAGATCGGTTGCATTGAGAAAGTTTTAAGGCAATTGTCACAACCAATTTCAAAATACTCTCTTAAAATTTTAGGAAACACAACTCCTAGGCTAAAAATTATTGTTAGAATTATTATTCCTAACGAGTCATTGTGAGGAAGAAAAAATAAAAATGCATTCACCAATTTTATCGTTTGACCTCTATAAATAGGTTCCTAATTTCTAATGGCCAAACACATCAAAGAAGAAATTGTTTAAAAAATCCCCCCTTTGATGATCGGTATTGTGATTAAAATTTTCCAAAGCAAAATGCTAGGAAAATATTGTCTTGGTTACAAAATGTTTCCACCACTCAAAAAAGATAGCATTTCAGAGGTGAAAGGAACAATAAAAATTATAAAAGGAGAATCCATTGAAGTACTCTTTAAAAATGGGTGGTATGGGAAATGTAGGGGTGACGCCTGCAACAATCCGGTAATTTTTCAAATATACTTGTCATCTTTTATGGCTGCCAAATCTTGATTCATATTGCTAGATTTAATTTCATATTGAGCAATTTTTTTATAAAAGAACTTGTGGGTATTTCCTTTTGTCTTGAATGTTTATAGAAAATTGAAAAAGTTTCTTGTTTTTAGACGTATTTCTCTTTCCTTTAACCAAACATTTTAGGGCACGCTTGACTTTTAATATGAGCAATACTAAAGGACATGATATTTTGGTGTTCAAATCAAACATTATTTTAACGGAAAAAAATAAAATAAAAATCTGAAAAACTCATGCATACACAAAATGTGAAAATTTTTCTTTTCCTCCATCAACGCCCCATCTCTTTCTTGTATTTTCTGAAAAGTTTCACGAATATATATCTTGAAGTAAGATACACGCTCCAACAGGGCATGTTTTCTGTTTGCGATCATCTACGTAGTTTTCCTGCTTTACTATTATCTCATTAGTGGTATGATAAACAATACTTAATTTTCAGGACCTGTGGCCGATGGAAATTTGGTCGTTCATCTTCTAATGGTGGCAATGTGGACAAGGAAGTTCATTATTCAACCATTCCCAATTCCTTGGAGAAACATTATAAATATTAATGAAGTTTTTCTTTTTTTTTTAATAATTAATATTTTTATGTAAAAGAGAGTGGGGTCCTAAAATATGGGGCCCACACTGTATTTGTTGTAATACTACTTGATCTCCCTCATTTGTTTTAAAAGATATCATTGTTAAATGTGTATCTTTTCTTGTTTTAAATTGTATATCATTGTTTGTCAATGAATTATCTTCATTAAAACAAAAAAATAACGTAACGACAATAGAAATATTTCAATTTCTATAACTGATATGTTCTAAATGGTAAGAAATCAAATAAATTATGGACCAAAATTTAAAGAATTACCAATTTGTTAAAAGGTTAATTGAGTTAGTTTTTCTCCGATGCTCATATGCCACGTCAAAATATTATCTTAAAACTTATCGGTTTTATCGCTCAAGTTTTCTATAAGTACGACTTTGATCTCTCTAGGTAAACACATTGAAGCAGAAGTTTTAAGGTTTCTTCGATTTGTGATAGGAGTTAGATTTCAAATTTTTCAAAGAAAAATATTCAGAATATCTTTTTTATTTTCAAGATGTTTCGACTAGTTATAAATGATCGTATTTTGGAGCTCAAAAGAAGGCTAAAATTACTAGAGACTGAATTCATTGAAAGGCTTATTAAAAATGGGTTGCGTGGGAAAAGAAGAGAGAAGGACGAGAATATGCCCTTCTCCGAATTACAACCGGTAATTTGATGAACTTTATAGTACTCAAATTTTGGTTCATTTGCTACCATTTCTTTTTTATTTACAAAATATGACCTATAACATTTTGCAGTTAAGAACTGCTTCTTCTCCATTTTTTCCCCTAATCGATGAATAATTTTCTTTGTTGCTGTCAAACATTATCTTGCCTCAGGCCGTGATTGCTCATAGCCGTTGCTGAGTTGGTGCGCCTTGCTCCATGGGGAGTGCACGGGAGCTTAACGTGCAATAACTCTGAGACTACCAGATCTTTGGAAACGGCCGATTGACGTCAGTGAGAGCATATCATGTCATTTCCAACTTCTGCTTCCCCGCAGTTGGTGGGAAGAAGACGCTAGTTTTTTCATTGGATGAAAGCACTTTCAAGTTGGCATCCAAAATATACACACAAGATTCCTTGTAATGACATTACTGAGAGATTTCAAAATTATTAATATTGTATTCGTTATGGAAGATTACAAGCTTTGTTGAAGATTTAAACACATATAATTTTGTACGTAGTTTTTTTTCTTAAAACCGAACCGTGGAAGAAGTTTCATATACCTTGTTCACACGACTTATAGCCTACATACATGCATTCACACACACACACACACACACTTATATATAATGAAGTGAGACAATATTCTGTGTGGTGCTCGTGATAAAAGACGATGTCTTTAGAATTTGTTACACTGTTCATATTAATTTTTATTTCTAGACGGTTTGTTAGCACCCCATGAGGCATGAGCTTTTACTCAGTAGTTTTTTTAAATAAATTGTTGATTAGTCAATTTGATGATTGGTTAGACAAGAAATTATAGACAGAGGATGTTAACCGGGAATCCAGTTTGCAGTGTTACAAAAAGTATCAGAGTCGCATGAAAAGTTTACCAAGAATTAGAAAATTGTGTTTTTTCTCATCGGCTCTATTAAAATACATTACTTTCTATAATTTCAAAAGCGATCAGCAATGTTATTCATATTGTAATTTT
This sequence comes from Artocarpus hirsutus, assembly GCA_946598075.1. NCBI lineage: Eukaryota > Viridiplantae > Streptophyta > Magnoliopsida > Rosales > Moraceae > Artocarpus > Artocarpus hirsutus. Next base: position 54,460 of record CAMOHE010052568.1, on the reverse strand, counting down.
TCTAATTATTTTTTTGAGAAATGTATCTTCTATAGTTTCCCAGACTTAATATTCTCACTTTATATGTCGGACATGTAATTTGTTATTGTACATGGAATAATATTCATTAAGATTCTATTTATCGGGATCGATTTGTAATGTATTCTGTCTAATTTCTCTAATTTCAAAGACATAATATTAGCACCATGTATGTTAGATTGCTCATTTGTGTTATACGTGGTATAAAATCTGAAGATTCTCTTAAAGGTCAATAGTTAATGTATTATCTTTAATGATATTGTTTTTTTTTTAAGAAATAAATCTTCATTAATTATAACGACATAATATTTTTACCATATTTATACATGGTATAAAATCCATTAAGATACTATTCGTGGTCAATGTTCAATGTGTCCTCTTTAATTTTAAGTGATATTGTTTTTTTTTTTAAGAAATATATCTTCCCTAATTTCAATTAATACATGATTTTGGTACCATATATGTTAGATTTGTTGTTTGTATTATACATGGTACAAAATCTATTAAGATTCTATTTAGGGTCAATCTTTTATTTAAGTTATTTTTTTTTAGAAATAAATTTCTGTAATTTCAAAGACATAATATTTTTACCACATACGTTATATTTGTCATTTGTATTATACAAGGTATAAAATCCATTAAAATTCTCTTGAAGGCCAATTGTCAATTTATCCTCTTTAATTTCAAAGTTGAGTATTAATATCATTACCACATTTAGTGGATATGTTAATGATATTGTTATAGCTTATAAATGGAAGAAAAATCATATAATCTCGAAACCGAGGAAACTGTGAATTTTAGCATCGGTTAGATTGGGAAAGTTTTAAGCCAATGGTCATGACCCATGTCAAAGTATTTTCTTAAAATTATAAAAAACATAACGTCTAGGATAAGCATTATTATTATTATTATTATTATTATTATTATTATTATTATGTTAATGCGTATGTCCCGTGGGTCCATTGTGAGGTAGATAGAATTGAGAATATTGTCCTCATCAATTTCATTACTTGGCCTCTATATATAGGTTCCTAATTTTTCAAGCACATCTAGGTAGAAGTGTAGAACTTGTCTAAAATCTCTTCTTTCATGACAGGTGTTAACATCCAAATTTTCCAAAACAAAATTCTAGGACGATGTTGTTTTAGTTTCGAAATGTCTCCAGTACCACTAAAAAAAGATAGCATTTTAGAGCTTAAAGAAAGATTAAAAGTTACAAAAAGGATCCATTAAAAATTTGCTATTTAAAAATGGGTGGTATGGGAAATATATGGATGGAAGATGCTCTTATCTGTAGGTAATTTTCCAATAATTAGGCAAGTCCAAGTATGACACGAGGCGCTCTTTGGCCCAATTTAAATTGGCTGGTCTATTTAATATCTCTCTCTCTTTTTTTTTTTTTAAGTTTTTGGTTTTTTCTATTCGAAATTTTTGGTCGATTAGTTAGATTACCCACTAAAAATAGTATATAAAATATCATACACCAAACTTCCTTCACGGAGAATAAGCTACTACTACAGGCACTGTCAGCACCGGCAACCGAAGTCGAGCATATATACGACGATCTTCATGCGTGAATAGCAACAAGAAGAATTTGAAATCAAATAAGTGACGTAACATTTCTTTCTCCAGTCAGAAAGGCACTCTGGTGCTCACGGACAGAAAAACCCTTCATATTTTATAACAAGGGTAATTTTGTCTTTTCATATTTCAAAAGGGACTCTAAGGTATTAAAAATAATTTTCTAAGAGGTTGATATACCAATATTAAATATTTCAAAATGTAAGGTATCAAATGTATACCTCAATATAACACAAGGTACTAATTTGAAATTTTTCATGTTCTTGTGCAACGAAAAGTAAATAGTGGTTTACCTGCTAATTTCCCTAATTGTACTTATCTTGGTAAGGATATCAATCACTTAACATATTTGTTTGATGCTTTGGTATGATAGATTAGTATTATAATTATTATTATTGTCATATGTATTCTTTTATTGTATGTATTTTATGTTGAATGGTGATTGAAAAGAGTTGATATTTAGTTATTTTGATTAACCTCTTATAAACCCTATATTAAAGATATCATAGATTTTCAAATTTTTATTATGTAGATCTTTATGGGTATATTTTATTATCAATTATCATATTTTAATGCCGTATGCCTACTTTTCATATAAACACCTGGCAGCCATCGTGTTCCAGTGATTTCTAATCTGTATTATTTTTGTTTTTTTTTCTTACATTTTTCCCAAATACTAGACATCTTAAGCTTTCATTCAGTTTTTGAATTGCTTGAATTAGAGTTTTTATTAAATAGTTATGATTTCTTAAAATTGACCTAGAAAGCTGTGCAGTTTCACACGGATCCAAATTTGGTCTTATTTTTGACGACTTTTTTGTTATGGAAATTATTATCAAAACATGCATAACATATCAAACTCTTCATTTTTGAGTCTAGTTTCTAATGCCACTAGTTTTGACTAACTTAGAGTTAAGGTAAAATTATTATGAATTTTTAAGTGAGTAAAAGTCATTTTGCCTACTTTGGGACTTATGCTCTAGATTCATAAATTGCGATTTTGTGGTTCTTGATTTTATTACTTGATGAGGTGATGGTTAATGATAATATGTGATGTTTATATGTTGTTAATAGTATTATTAGTGACTTATGGTCAATATGAATGTTTGGCATTAGCTTTTTAAAGAAGCAAGCATACCAAAGACCCGAGTCATCGTGTCACCTACCATTGAAGGTTTTTTAAGTCTAGATGTCAAGTGAGTACATCTCTCACTTGCAATATGATTGTTCAAAATTAAAAGGTTGATGTTGATGATATCTTATATAAGACGTTTGAAGATGAGGATTTTTAATAATGAGAAAATTGATGAAAAACGATAAAAGATAATGTTATTTTTACCTCATTATTTGATGGATGCCTCTTTATAAAAACCTATATATATATATATATATATATATATTATATCTATATTATTTTGATGCTTTAAAAGGGTGTTGTACACTTGATGGATTAATGATGATGATCGAGTCCGATAAGTGGACTGACTGGCAAGTGGTCACTTTATTTTATCACGATTGGTTTGGGGGTTACTCCCTTACTCTTTCCGCGCTTAGCGCACTATGACGGAACAATGCCAAGGCCCTACTATAGACAGATGTTTTGAAGTATTAGTATATATGTTATTTAAAATATATTTACTTAGTGACGAATTTATTTTATTGAACATTGTTAATTGATGAAAATGTTTTGTGAGAGTTATTGTATACTTACTAAGCATTATGCTTATTAGATGTTTCTTAGATTGCATATAGGAACAAGAATTAGGTATGAGGATAGAGGAGTTTGATGCGGGTGTGTGCATAGTAGCGGAAACAAAATATCAGAGCAATGCATCCTGAATTAATGATGTTTAAACCTTTATTTAATTATTTATAATTCCACAGATTTTAGTTATTTATTTTATGAGATTCCTCAAGTTCGAGATATTTGTTAAGTTTAAGGTTTTTTTTGGTAATGTTGCAACTATGTTTTTATATTTTTAGATGGAGTTATTTGATTTAATTAAAAAGTCATATTAAAAAAATGCTATTTTCATATTACTTTGTTTATTTAGATTACACAAAAATTATGTTTTACCATAAATAATAAATATTATGAGATGATAACCGTGGCATCGCATGAGAGGGCTTTACAGAAGTACTCCACACAAAATATTTCATGCGTTCTATAGCTACAAGTTTTGATGATTCGGACTATTTTGGTTTTTGATAAAACCCTTCAAACTCTTCATGTATCTTTCAAAATGGTACATCTACCTCAAGTAAACCAGCCTACAAAACCAAGCTTTGTATACTAAATACACCAATAAATGAATTATAATATTAAAAAACAATAGTGGAAAGTACTTCTTAATCATGCACGAGGTCTTCACTAATTATACTTGTATTGTATCTAAGATTATCTGATCTATTACCTTGGAGTATATGGATTTGAAGAAGAAGAAAGCTTAGCTACTGCACATCTCACCTCCTTCGACAATATACCATGCAAATAGTTTTTTTAGATTGCACCAAGCTTGTAGTTATGCTCTAGTGAAGTTAGTGTGTCATGACTAGCAGGTTGGCGTATAAATAACATGCTAAAAATATAGGCTGGCCTAGGCATGACACAAGACCTGTTTGGAATAAAATTATTTGGACCAGGTCGGCCCATTGGCTCTAATTATCATTTGTCGTTGAATTCTTCTTAATTTAGAAGAAAAAAACGTAAAATCATTACAATATTTTAATTTATATTATTGATGCGTGATAAATGGTATGAAATCACATAAAAATTGCCTAAAAATTCAAAGAATTGCCATTTTTTACAAGTTAATTTGTGTAATTTTTATGCCAATACTCATCGGCCATGTGAAAATATTCTCTTAAAAGTCCTCGATTTTATCGATCGTTTTCTATAAATATGGCCCCAATTTCTCTACGCAAACACATAGAAACAAAAGTTGTTTTAAGTTTTCTTTAATTTGTGATAAGAGTTAGATTCCAAATTTTTCAATGAAAAATATTAGGAAAAGTTTGTCTCCTTTTCAAAATGTTTCAAAAATTTACAAAGGATAGTATTTTGGGGCGCAAAGGAAGGATATGCTCACACGTTGAATGGAACAGCTTCATCTGCCTTCTCCATGTGTTGTGATTTTCTGAACTTTTTAAGCTTTCTAATACTCAAATTTTGGTTTATTTGCAACAATTAGTATTATTTTTTATTTACAAAATATGAAAATAACATTTTTCAACTGACTGCTTCTTCTCCCTTCCCCCTAGTAGAGGACTAATTATCTTTTGTTATGTTGTAGTCAGACATCATCTTTTCTCAACGGTTGTTCACAACCACAATTATCGTGTCATTCCAAACTTCTGCTTGAGAATGAGGAGAATGAGGTGTTTCTTTTTCATGGATAAGATTCTTCAGAGCATTTTTGAGTTGGCAATCAAAATTTAAAAACAATATTCTTCGTATAATCTAAATGTAGGAAGACTACATCGTTTTACGAAATTTTTTTATTTAAATCTAAATGCAATGCAGTAGAAGGTTCATATATAGTCTTAGATATATTGTTAACACGATTTAAGATGTATATTAAAAAAAAAGATTGTAGAAACGTTAAGCATATAAAGAATTGAGACAATATTTTGAAAAAGAAATTGTGTTTCACTGAGTCATTTGACTATTAGTCATGCAAAAAAGTAGATAGAAGATATTAACGAAAATTCGCTTCGCAATTGATGTGTTACAAATGGTACAGAATCACGTTAAACAAATTTACCGAACTGTAAAAAATTAAGATGTCTGTCATTTTTTCTGCTATAATATATATTATTTTATCTAATTTCAAAAATGATAGTATTTACATTTTTTTCCTCTAATCTTTTTTTTAAGACATATAGTTCTCTAATTTCAAACACATAATATTATTACCATATGTATCGGATATGCAATAATTTGTATTATACATTGTATAATTTCTAATATGTAATAATTTATGCTGTACATGGTATAAAATCCGTTATGTAATAATTTATGTTATACATGGTATAAAATCCATTAAGATTCTTTTTCACTTTTTTTAGAAATATATCTTCTCTAAATTCAAAGACAGAATATTATTATTATCAATATTATTATTATTATTATTATTATTATTATTATTATTATTATGTCAGATATGGAATAATCTGTGTTATGCATGATATAAAATCCATAATGATTCGCTTTCACTTTTTTTCTTTTTTTGAGAAATATATCCAAATGTTATTATTATATACGTCAGATTTGTGACACGTTTGTTATACAAGGTATAAAATTAATTAAGATTCTATTAAAGGTCAATAGTCAATGTATCTTTTTTAATTTTAAAGTTGATTAATGTCATTACTACATTAGGTGGATATGCAAGTGATACTGTTATACCTTGTAAATGGTAGAAAATCAAAAGTGATCAGTAGTACTCACGTTTTATTTCTCTAATTACTTGTTTTTAGAAATAAATCTCCTCTACTTTTAATTAAGACAAAAATATTGTAAAATATGTGGGATTTGTAATTTATGTTATACATGATACAAAATCCATTAAGATTCTCTTAAATTTTAATCATCAATGTATCCTTTTAAATTTTAAAGTTGAGCATTAATGTCATTACTACATTTGGTAGATATGTAAATCGATTTTGTCGCTTGACCTCTATAAATAGGTTCCTAAATTCTGAAGGCAAAACACATCAAAGAACAAATTGTCTTAAAAATTCCCCCTAATTTCATGATATATCGTGGCTAAAATTTTCCAAAGCAAAATGCTAGGAAAATATTATCTTGGTTTCGAAATGCTTCCACCACTAAAAAAAGATAACATTTCAGAGTTGAAAGGAAGATTAAAATTTATAAAAAGGGAATCGATTGATGTGCTCTTTGAAAATGGGTGGTATGGGAAATACACGCATGATCTTGCAGTCAACTCCGGGTAATTTTTGAAATTTTCTAATTATTTTTTATGGTTGTCAAATCTTAATTCATATTGCTAGATTTAATTTCACATTGAGCAAATATTTTCTAAAAGGACTTATAGGTATTTCCTTTCGTCTTGAAATTTTTTATAAAATTGAAAAAGATTTTTTTAGACATATTCCTTTCTCCTTAACAATACATTTTAGGGCATGTTTGACTTTCAATATGAGCAAATGCTAAAGGACATAATATTTTGGTAATCAAAATAAATATAATTTTAAAGAAAAAAATAAGAAAAATCATATATGTAAATTTCTTTCTCTATTGTTATCTTATTGGTGATCTGATAAATAATACTTAATTTTCAGGCCTATGCTATCTAAGGGTGGAGAATCTGCTCACTTCTTCTTCTAAAGATATTGTGGGAATGTGGATGAACAAGTTCTCAACCATTTCCAAATTCTTGGAGGAAGATGATAAACTTTTATGCAACAGGAGTTTTTTCTTTTTCTTTCTGTTGCTTGCTGATTTTCTTAAGTTTTTTTTTTTTTTCTTTTTGGGTGTGTGTGAGTGTGGTATATGTGTGTTGGGGCTTTTTTGGGCATGTTTTAGTTATACAACCTCAAATTTTGTACTTGTAAGGGAGTTTCAACTCCAACAATGAGTATCAATTGTAACGCCCGCCTAATTTGATGTAACGGATAATGTTATGTTAATGACGATGTTAATGTTATATTAATGATGATGTTAAGTGTTATACTCATGATGTGCTATAATATATGATAAATGGTGCTAACCATTTTATTTTAAGTGTTATGACAGGTGACGCTCGCGTGGAATTGATGTGCTCAAATGTTCATGTCATTAATGTTATGTGTTAATTATATTTTTATGGGCAATTATATGTTATGAATGAATTTTGAGTG
>CAMOHE010052568.1:3488-46976 GCA_946598075.1 Artocarpus hirsutus | reverse complement strand
TAAAGAAAAAAATAAGAAAAATCATATATGTAAATTTCTTTCTCTATTATTATCTTATTGGTGATCTGATAAATAATACTTAATTTTCAGGCCTATGCTATCTAAGGGTGGAGAATCTGCTCACTTCTTATTCTAAAGATATTGTGGGAATGTGGATGAACAAGTTCTCAACCATTTCCAAATTCTTGGAGGAAGATGACTATTATGCGTCCGGAGTTTTTTCTTTTTCTTTCTGTTGCTTGCTGATTTTCTTAAGTTTTTCTTTTTTTCTTTTTGGGTGTGTGTGAGTGTGGTATATGTGTGTTGGGGCTTTTTGGGCTTGTTTTAGTTATACAACCTCAAATTTTGTACTTGTAAGGGAGTTTCAACTCCAACAATGAGCTTCAATATTATACCATATAAAAGTTTTATATTGTAACATATTTTCTGTTACATTATAGTAAATGAGAGTTTTTCTTAAATAAATAAAAGAAAACAAGGTCTAAGCTAGTTGGGATCAACTTCTTCCAAATCCAAAGCTTAATTTCTATCTCTCCCATCTGTTGGAAAAATGTCAATCATCAATGAGAATCCTCTCTAATTTTAAAAATGGTAGAATGCCATTCCTCAATGGATTCTCCTTAATTTCAAAAAAAAAAAAAAAAACGTAGTTGTTAGTCAATACCACATTTTTATTTGTGTAACTGATGTATTATGAATTAAGATTTTCAAAAATAACTAATGCAAATCATATATTCTGTCTAATTTGATTAGATTTTGCGTATACGTAATTTGAAGCATCACATATAGTAGATAATCAAGTGAAAATTACCTTAAAAATTAATAATTATTTCATTAAATATTATTTTCTAAAATTTTAAAAGTGAGTAAAGTCAATCACTCATGGTACAAAAACATTAATATTATCACTATATCTGTCGGATATGTAAAATATTTATCATCCATGGTATAAAATCCATGAAGAGTGAATGTCATTCATTAATGCATTTCTGTAATTTCAAAGAAGTGCTATATTTGCAGAATATGTAATTGATGTTGTTATAAATGGTATGAAATCCATGAATATTCTATCAAAAATTAGTAAATTTTAAGTGTGTAAAATCACGTCAAACGATCTCCATATTTTATTTATTATTAATCCAATCGTGGATTTTATTGCTCTCTAAAAATATAATCCCCATTTTACAAGACAATTGCATCCAAGTAATAATTGTCTCAAATTCTTCCATATAGGTAATGTCATCACTACATTTTTCATTTCAATGAATGTTACAAATGGTATGAAATCACATGCATGAAAATTATAGCCCAAATTTTAAAGAATTTCTAATTGTGTCATTAGTTTCATTAAGAAAGTTTTGAGCCAATGGTTATGGACCACGTCAAAATATTCTCTCGGATGCCCTCAGTCTTACCGCTCAAGTTCTCTCTAAATACGGTCCTAATTTCTCAAGGCAGAGAGATCAAGGTAGAACATATTATTTGAGTCAATTGCAAATTATTCAAAGAAAAATGTTAGGAAAAAGCCTTGTTGTCAAAGTGTTTTTATCACAACAAAGAATAGCATTTTGAAGCTTAGAGTAAGGCTAAAATTACGTCATAGATCCACTGATATGCGAGTTAAAAATGGGTGTCATGGGAGAATTAAGGAGGGGCAGGAGTTTCCCCATAATAGTACATTCAAATCTTAGTTCTTTCATACTAGTTAAATATAATATTTTGCAGAACTTGAGCAGTACTAGTTTTTGCCCTAGATTTTCTCTGTTTTTTTTTTTTTTTCCAAGGATGAATAATTTGCATTTATTTTGTTATGCAGCGGGCTCCCAAACATCTGAAGAAGACTATAGCGCCGGTGTTCCCTGCCACGCCTAGATGCTGCCACCTCTCTCGCATGAGGGATGGCTGAATTTGTAGAAGGACTAGAGCATCGGTAATTCCGAGAGATGCCCGAGCTCTAGGAAAATGTGGATATGTCGTAACGACATTGCCAGCAACTGAATTCATCCCACTCTTCCTAGTTCTACTGTTTTTATCATTATATAGTGTATGAAAACAATGCTAATATTCTTCATCAACTTTGTCAATTTTTTTGGACTTATTTTGATCAACATCCGTTGCTTGAATATGTGGGTTTTTCAGTATACTTGCCCCTTAATTATACACTTTTGTTTTATAAAATATGGTAATTAAGTCTCTAATCATCAACGTTTGCTAAAATTAAGATTAAAACCGATCATGTGAGATGCACATGATCTATTAATGAAAAGGGGTGAAATTTTAAGCACTACAATGATTAAATATACGTATAAACTAACAAACTTGTTAAAAAAATCATTAGCAATGATGTATATGTTTTATTCTAGAAAAGAATATATATCATATCATTAATGTAGAGGCGCCAAATTTTTTTTTAAAAAAAAGTGAAAGATTTGAAATAGGTATGCTTTAAAAAAAAAATATTGCGACTCTATTTAGAAATCATAGTTTGGACTGAAAATTCAGTCCAAACACAAACCGGTGTTTGACAACTTTAAATAAAAAATCAGTTTGAATAATTAGTTCAAATTATTTAATTGGTATTTAGATAGACGCTCAAAACATTGATTTTGAACTGACATTATTTTCAACAAAACTAAAAAAAAAAATCTCAATGTTATATGATTATCTTTTGAATAATATATTGAATAATTATCTTTTGTTATGCTGCAGTCAGACATCATTTTTTTCTCCGGCCACCGTTGTTCATAACCATATTTATGGTGTCATTCGAAACTTCTGCTTGAGAATGAGAAGAATGAGGTGTTTCTTTTTCGTGGATGAGATTCTTGAGAGCACTTTCAAGTGGGCAATCAAAGTTTAGAAATAATATTCTTCGTATTAGTGAGATCATTTAATGTTATTAATGTAGAAAGAGTACATCTTTTTATGTAGTTTTTCTATTTAAATCTAAATCCGCTGCAGTAGAAGGTTCATATAATCTAGATATCTCGTTCACACGATATAAGATATGTATTTAAAAAAAAAAAAAAGATTGTAGAAACGGTTAAACATATAAAGAACTGAGACAATATTTTGGAAAGAAAGGATGTTTTCTTTAGAATTTAATGTATTGCTTATATATATATATATATATATGTATATATTATTTCCAGAACGTCCTCCATGTAGAGAACTTAGAATCAAGAAATGGGATTTTTCCTCTATACGTATACCATTAAGTATCTTTCACCGAGTTATTTGACGATTAGTCATCCAAAAAAGTAGGTAGAAGATATTAACGAAAATCCGCTTTGCAATTGATGTATTACAATGGTATAAAATCACGTTAAAAAAATATACCGAACATTTAAAATATTTAGATGTTTCTCATCCGTTTTGCTATAATATATGTTATTTTATCTAATTTCAAAAATGATAGTATTCACATTTTTTCTCTAATCACTTTTCTTTTAGAAATATATCCTCTAATTTCAAAGAAATAATATTTTTACTATATATCGAATATGTAATAATTTGTGCTACATATGGTATAAAATCTGACATGGAATAATTTGTGTTTTACATAGTATAAAAATCCGATATGTTATAATTTGTGTTATACATGGTGTAAAATCTATTAAGATTCTTTGTTATACACCATATAAAATCCATAATGATTCGCTTTCACCTTTTTTTGAGATATATATCCAATTTTAAAGACATGATATTGTTATTATAATTATATTCTTCAGATATGTAACAATTTTGTTATACAAGGTATAAAATCCATTAAATTCTCTTAAGGTCAATAGTTAATGTATCCCCTTTAGTTTTAAAATTTAGTAATGTCATTACTACATATGGTGGATATGTAAGTGATATTGTTATAACTTGTAAATGGTAGAAAGTCAAAAGTGATCAGTAGTTTTTACATTATATTCATCTAATTACTTTGTTTTAGAAATATATGTCCTCTACTTTTAATTAAGACATAATATTATTGTAATATATGTGAGATTTGAAATTTGTATTACACATGATACAAAATCCATTAAGATTCTCTTAAATTTTTATTATTAATGTATAATTTTTAATTTTAAAGTTGAGCATTAATGTCATTACTACATTTAGTGGATTTGTAAATCGATTTTATCGCTCGGCCTCTATAAATAGGTTCCAAATTTCTAAAGGCAAAACCCTTCAAAGAAGAAATTTTTAAAAAAATTTCCCCTGATTTCATGATAAGTATTGTAGTTAAAATTTTCCAAAGCAAAATGCTATGAAAATATTGTCTTGGACTTAATAGTTTTCCACCACTCAAAAAAGATAGTATTTCATAGCTGAAAGGAAGATTAAAAGTTATAAAAAGAGAATCTATTGATGCGCTCTTTAAAAATGGGTGGTATGGGAAATATAGGGATGATGCTTGCAATCAACTCTTGGTAAATTTGAAATTTTCTTGTTATTTTTTATGGTTGTCAAATCTTGATTCGTATTGTTGGATTTAATTTCACATTGAGCAAATATTTTCTAAAAGACTTATGGTTATTTCCTTTTATCCGGAAATGTTTTAGAAAATTGAAAAAGTTTATTTTTAGATGTATTCCTTTTTCCTTAACAATACATTTTAGGGCATGTTTAAATTTCAATATGAGCAAATGCTAAAGGATATGATATATTGGTGTTCAAAATAAATACAGCTTTAAAGAAAAAATAGAACAACAATCATGTACGTAATTTTCCTTCTCTATTATTTATTTCATTGGTGATCTGATAAACAATACTTAATTTTCAGGCCTGTGTTATCTGAGGGTGGAAAATCTGGTCATTTCATCTTCTAATGATATTATGGCAATGTCAATAGCAAGTTCTCAACCAATGCCAAAGTTTTGGAGGAAGATAATGAATGACACTATGCCAAGAGTTTTTTCTTCTGCTTTCTGTTGCTTGTTGATTTTCTTTTTTTTTTTTTTTTTTTTTTTTTTTTTTTTTTTTTGTGGAGTGTGTGTTTGGGCTTTTGAGGTCGTTTTAGTTGTACATCTTCAAATTTTGTAGTGGTAAGAGCATTAGCAAATGAGTTTCAACTTGAACAATGAGTTCATATATTGTAGTATATGAGAGCTTTATACTGTAGAATATTTTTGTATTACATTGTAGCATATAAAAGCTTTTTTCTAATAAATAAAAGAAAACAAGGTCTAAGCTAGTTGGGATCAACTTCTACCAAATCCAAAAGTTACTTTTTATTTCTCTCATCTATTCAAAAAATACTATCAATGAGTATCCTTAGAGGGTATCTCCAACCCATAGCACCAAAATCGTGTAACTTTTACACCATAATGATGTAACTGTTATATCAAACAATATCTTCATCTCCAACCGTTACATCATTTTTAACACCAAAAAAAAATATTCTTAAAATATTCTATTTCTTCTTATTATTTATGTTACTCTTTACTAATTCTCTACTTTAACAAACAAAAAACAACGCCAAATTAGCGTGGATGAACACTGGCATGCCAAATTACTTTTTACTAATTCCCTACTTTAAAAAACAAAAAAAAAAAAAAAGCCAAATTAGCATGGATGAACACTGGCACGCCAGATTTGTTGTGCTCCTGTTCTCTCCTTGGAGACGATCTCATCAACAATTTGACATTTACTCCACAAAAATAAAGTCGATTAGAGAAGGCTTAATTTCAAAAAAGGTACAGTATCATTCGTCAATAGATTCTCCTTAATTCAAAAAAAAAAAAAAAGCGTAGTTTTTAGTCAGTACCACATTTTATTTGTGTACCTGATGTATTATGAATGTTTTAGCTAATGGAAATCATATATTCTTTCTAATTTGATTAGATTTGGCGTATATGTAATTGATATGTCACATATAGTAGATAATCAAGTGAAAATTTCCTTAAAAATTAATAATTGTCAATTTTATAATCGATTTCACAAAAGATTATTTTCTAAAATTTTAAAAGTGAGTACAGTCAATCAGTCATGTATTCTCCCCTATCTAATTTAAAAAAAAAATTTAATATTATCAAAACACTATATTATCACTACATTTGTCGGATATGTAAAATCCATGAAGAGTGACTGCCATTCGTCAATGCATTCTCTCTAATTTCAAGGAAGTGCTATTTTTTGCAGAAAATGATGATGTTGTTATAAATGGTATGAAATCCATAAGCATTCTATCAAATTAGAAAATTTTAAGTGTGCAAAATCAAGTCAAACGATCTGGAGATTTTTTCAATTATTAATCCAAAAAATTGTCTCAAATTCTTCTAGATGGTAATGTCGTCACTCCATTTTCATTTCGATGAATGTCACAAATGGTATGAAATCACATGCATGAAAATTATAGCCCAAATTTTAAAGAATTTCTAATTGTGTCACTCGTTTCATTAAGAAAGATTTGAGCCAATGGTTATAGACCACGTCAAAATATGCTCTTGGATGTCCTCAATCTCATCGCTCAAGTTCTCTATAAATACGATCCCAAATTCTCAAGACGGCGACATCAACGTATAATATAGGTATTTGAGTTCCAGTTTTTTTTTGAAGAAAAATGTTAGCACAAAGCCTTGTTTTCAATGTGTGTTTAGCATTAACAAAGAAAAGCATTTTGAAGCTCAGAGTAAGGTTAAAATTACGTCATAGATCCACTGATATGCGAGTTAAAAATGGGTGTCGTGGGAAAATTAAGGAGGGGAAGAGTTTCTCATTGCCCTACTTGGTTCAACAAGTAATTAGTCTTCTAAACTTGTTTTATATATATATATATATATATATATATTATTTATTTATATATTTATGTATTCATATATTTATATATATATGATAGTACATTCAAATCTTAGTTCCTTGATACTAAGTAGATATAATTTTCATAGAACTCGAGAAGTATTAGAATTTGTCCTAGATATACTTCTTATTTTTCAGAGATGAATAATTTGCATTTTATTTTGTCATGCAGCAGCTCTTAAACCCCTAAAGAAGGCTGCAGCGCCGTGTTCCCTATCGCGCCTATATGCTGCGACCTATCTGCCAAATGCCCGACCTTTGGGAAAAGTGGATATGTCAGTCACGACATTGCCAACACCTGAATTCATCCCATATTCAATAGTTTCACTGGTTTTATAATTATACAGTCTATGAAAACAATTCCAATGTCCTCGTCAACTTTGTCAGCATTTTTGGACTTATCGTTGCTTGAATATTTGGGTTTTCAGCATATTTGCTCCCTAAATTTTACGCTTTTTTCCAATATGGTTTTTAAACTTTTTTTTCGTGACAATTGATTCATTTAATTAAATTAAATATGAGAATTAAGTCTCTAATCATCATTTTAAAATTAACCAAAAACAATTACATGAAAAACTTACGACCCATTAATTGGTAAGAGAAAAATTTTAAGCACTAGAATGATTATACATACAAGCTAACAAAATTGTTAGAAAAATATAAACAATATTTTTTTTCTTTTCTTCTTTTTGGGTATTAAATAGAACAATTTGACTCTTATTAGAAGCAAATAAGGTGTATAGGTCTTTTAAATACATCACATGTGTTTCAAGTTATTGTTCTCCATTTCAATTTTAACGGAAGTTTGTGATTAAGACTTTATTGTCATACTTTGTTAAGTTTAACCGCTCAATTACCATTTAAAAAAAAAGTTTGAAGATTGCGTGGCAAAAATTCAAAAAGTTGAAGGGGGCACATGAACTAAAAACCCTAAATATATTTTTGACGAGTGCTTTTGGGAAACTTTAGACGTTTACTGCAAATACGGAGCTTTTATTGAAATTTGCTACAATAAAAAGAACTATTTGAAAAAATGCTACACTGCCTCATCAATTTATTTGGTGTACTTTCCAATTCACCTCTTCCCCTAAAATATAATTTCATTCCACGTGTTAGATAGAGAAATTAAAAACAAACCCTAGACTAATTTGAGGTATTTTAGTTCATACAATCACTCTTTTTCAACCACTATGACAAAAATTACCAGAATTTTTTTACTTGTAACATAATTTGACCCATACCAAAAATTAGTGGCATCCCTTTTGATTATATGGTGCTTTTGAAAGATGGCTTTTGCTATCAAATGTGATAGATGTATGGGCTTAGGCCCACTGGTTGGTCCAAGCCCATCTTGTCAGCAGGCACTGTTCAATTTGAGAAATACCTCTTATGTGGCACTGCTTTTTAATTTTACCATTTTGTGAGAATTTGAAGCATAACACTTTTAAAGAATATAAAGATATAATTGATCACAAGTATTTTAAATCAGGGCTAAGCAAACATATGTTATCTAAGGGTATTTTGGTCTTTTTACTTAGAAAAAATTGAATGAATCAAAGATGGGAAAAAAATTTGTAGAATACAACAGTGGTATCATAAAAGTAGTATACCACATAATTTTCTCTATATATACTTAGGTCTATAGATCTGCTTGGCCTCACTCTTAAAAAACCACAGCCAAGCTAAGCTTTGGCTCAAATAGGTCAAGCTAGACTTGAGCGAAGAAGAGCTAGGCCTAGCATGGACCAACCAAGCAGGACCGTAGTGGGTCAGCCTATTTAGGCTCACAATAGGCCAGCCCATTTTGGCCAAGTATAACATATATATATATATATATATATTTGCATTGTTTGTTTTATTATTTTGTAACCTCAAACACAATTTATGTTTTAATTATCTTTTTGTATTCTAATTCTTTATCAAGGTTTTGTCCTAATGAGTCTTTCTTGAAAAGGTTTTTAATAAACATGCTGTGAGAAATTTATTTCCTTTTATATTTTTGTTGCCTATTTAGACTTTTTTCATACCTGAAGTTTTTAATCAGTTCAAAAAAATATTTGAAGGTGATAAAAAAAAACCAAAAATGAAAATTAAGAGTGTTGAAAAAAAGTGTCTAATCCAGTTTTAAACTTATGCATCTTAAATTTCAAAAAAAAAAAAAATCTTTTCCACCAATCATCATTGTAATGTATGGAAAAATTCATCGATTTAAATCTATAATTAATTTGAGTTTAAATAATGAATTTTTCCTTAATAAATCATTTTCAAATCCAATTGTTAACTTATGCATCTTAAATTTCAAAAAAAAATTCTTTTCCTCAAATCATCACTGAATTGTATAGAAAATTCATCAATTTAAATTTATAATTAATTTGGATTTAAATAATGAATCTTCATTAATAAATCATATTTTGTATAATTACGATGAAATGCAAATTATTTACTGATAATGTTAATATGCATTATGTATATAAATTTTGTGTAATTTGGAGTATTTTTAATGTGCAAACTTGTAAAATACGCTTAAGGTGAAATTTAAATCACATTAATAATTTTTGTGATATAAATTAATAAAAATAATAATATGTTAATTAAAGTCGAAACTCATGTCATGGTTCAAAAATATAAAAATTGTCAAATTTTTAGTTAGTTAAACTAGTAAAGATTTTTGTGTTTATTATCTGTTTGTTAGAATACAGTATGAAAAAACACATAAAAGTGAATGGTATGCAATATAGTGTAAGTATAATGATAAAAGGGCAAACATAAATATAAAAAATACTGTATTGGGTAAAGGGTGGATAAAAAATAAGTTAGTATATTCTAAACTGTTTAAAGTAAATATCTCTTCAATTTTTCACTAACGGTATAGGAAACATACAGTACAGTGTAAACTTACACTATGTAAAAAGATAAATAGGACCCATTATGAGACACCCAAAAGGGAGGAAATGGGCAACATCTCCCCCTTGGTGTACCCGGTTTTGGCCTTAGTTTTTGAGTGATTGTTTTCTTTCATTTTAGTGACATGCTTAGGTGGCTTATTGGGAAAGAAAATCCTATTTTTTTCTCATCATTTTCATGCAAAATCAGAAACAAACAACTCGCTTACTCCCTCCAAAACCGGCAGCCCCTCCCCATTAATCTCTCTAATATTTCTCAAAAATTCAACCTCCAATCAAGCTTTTAATCAAGATCAAGTATTCTAGTGTAAGACTAGCCATTTTTTAAGGTAAAAGTCTAAGCTTTTCTTAAGAATTTTAATATTTTCTGTTGAAGTTTTGATGGTTTTAATGAGAGATTTTTTGTGATTTATGTCAAGCAAGTTTGGTCAAATTTAAGTCTTTTATGGAGGATCACAAAGCTTGCAAAATATTAAGCAAAATGCCTTATCCTTTACTTTAAAGGTTGTTGTTTTTCATGAAGGTTAGCATGTACTTGTTTAAGTATGGACTACAGCATATAAAATAAACTTTATCACATGATAATGATGTGTGATGTATTTATGATGGTGATGGTGCATGTTTAAAAGCTAGGGTTTAAGGTTTTTAAAAGGAAAAGTTTCACAAACTTTGAGTTTAAGCAAAGTTTGGTTAATTTTAAAAAAAATGAAATTTTGACATGCTTAAAAGATGGTGTGCTCTTTGAACAAAAAACGAGATTTAACCAAAAATTGAGATACACAATTCTCGTGAACAAAAATTTGTCAAAATCCAAGAGGATCAAATTGAAAAGTTTATGTTTTATGGGGCAGTTTTGAAAAAGGGCCAAAAACCACATGAACAGTCAAGATTTGAAAAAAGTTAAAACAAGAAAGTTGTGGAACTCGTAGCAACTAAGATTGTGAATAATTTGTGAAAATTTTGCTCGGTTTTTAAATTATAAATTTTACGAGTTTTGATCACAAAATTTCAAAAATAGTGTAAAAAAGAAAAACATTTTGAAATTAAAGGTTT
Organism: Artocarpus hirsutus; assembly: GCA_946598075.1. Classification (NCBI taxonomy): domain Eukaryota; kingdom Viridiplantae; phylum Streptophyta; class Magnoliopsida; order Rosales; family Moraceae; genus Artocarpus; species Artocarpus hirsutus. The sequence continues at coordinate 36,231 of CAMOHE010052568.1, read as the reverse complement.
TTGACTTGGGAATTTTAGAGAGTTTTAATCCTTTCGAAAAACTAAGCTTAATGATATAAAATGATCATTTTTAGTTTCAGGAGCAAATCATCAGAATTTTCATAGTTCGAGTTAAAACTGTAAAGTTTTGTTACAACTGGGTTTTCTTCGCAAAAAGAAAACCAACGTCTTGTTGTTTCTACACTATTGCAAATAAGGAAGAAAAAGAAAAATTTTAACTAAAACGGGTTAGAGAAGTTTTCTAAGATCCACCAAGGGCAAAATTGTTATTTTTTGCAAAAATGCTTGAATGAACCAAAATGTCGAAATTAGGAAAATGGCTCTCAGTAGGAATTTTTTCGTATTCCGTTACTAACAAAAAGGCAATGTAAAATAAGTGAAAATAAGTTTCACAATGTTCAAGTTTCTAGAAACCTTATAATAAGATTAAGTGTTTAAATTATGAGTTTCGTTACCGACGAATAGTTTGGTAATAAATAAGTTAGCTAATGATAGAAAATTGTCCATGCAGGACAGTTAGTCGAATACCAAGAGAACGGGAAATTGGTTAATGCAGTACCAAATTCAAGTAAGTTTCATACTTCACCTGCAGCATAGACAAAAGATTTTTCAAAAAATTTTAGTTATTTCGTTTAATGAATGCATTTGTAATGCACCTATTTTAAGTTATTAAAGCATCATAAATGATATGTCACCATAATTTAAAAGATTGGTAAATGATTCACTAAATAAGACAAAGAAGTGTCGTACCAGTCTCCCAACCCAAGGGGAGCTTTAAGTCATATTCTTGTCTCGATATTACGATGACTCTTATATGCAGTTCGTATGTACACATGAACCCTAGTTCAAGTTAAGAATATGAAATGAATAATTAAAACTCATAAATAAGCATAAGTATCATGCATACAAGTAGAAAATATTTTATGGGTTATGTATGGACTTACTGAACAATAGCTTACCTAATAATTTCATGTTATAAAAAATCCAGCTAAGAAGCCAGAATAGATCTACCGTTGAGATGGCAATGGCAAATGAGCAACAACATAGTCAAAAATATGGATACCGCTGCGAGAATGGTTCTATTGTTAATTATATGTTTTGGAGTATGATACTGTAACAAAAACTATCTAATTTACTATGGAGTGTAATATACGTAAAACAAATATTATAAATAATTTTGAGAACAAAAATGTATTTATGAAATATGTTAAGTTAAAGTAGTTTTTTTAGTAAAAAAATGTTTGCACCTTTTTCATAACTTAATTAAGAATAATTAAGCTTAAAAGAACATTAAGTAACGGTCCCAACAATCGGGTCATCACAATCACCCCCACTTCTATATTTGTTTTCTCTAGTGAAAAAGAAGCAAAGCCCAACAATATTATGAAGAAAGTATACAATTCGGATTGAGATTAATGTTGCAGAATAAGGTCCAAAGTTCGAAAGGGAAAGCAAACATCAATTTAAAGATGCATGTCGACTTTAAAACATAGGGAAGCAAAAAACATTTTTAGAAGCAACTAGTTGTGATCATCACCAAAATAAATTTACTTGTATCTTCTCCAAAAAAATCCTGGACTTGCATATTGATTTCTTCTAGATACCAAGGAGCTAGCACCTTATATAAAATCGGAAGTTGGCAGCATGATCATGCTGGTTCCATGAAGAATGAACTGAAAAAAAATAAAATAATAATTATAATAATAAAATTTTGAGTTCAAGTTTTTCTTTGAACACCGATGCTAATGAGCATTATTTTATTGTACAAATAGAATCGTAACTTTTGAGGACTCAATTTGTGGTTGTGCTCAAGTGTAACAGAATTGTTCTTGCATTTTCCATCATCAAAAATTAGTACCATTAACCTTGGCTTTACATTCCAATATTGATAAAGGGTTTGGTACTAGATAATTTTGCTTGCGAGATTGTGATTTCCCAACCCGAGAACAGGACAAAGAAAAGAATAATTTTCCTTCCAATGAAGAACGTAGTAATGTCTTTCGTTTAATTCCAAACCCCTCTATTTTAGCTCAGGTGCTTTCAATTCAAAACCTCCAAATGCTTTCTCTCTTCTTTTTATTTTTTATTTTTTATTTTTTATTTTTTCATCTATAACTTCTTTTTCACTTCTCCCTGAAGCTAAATGCATATATGTTTCTTCCATGACAATAATAGTTCCCTCCTGAAAATTAATGAACATGTTGTGATAAAAAGGGAGAAAAATAGTTTCAATAACTTTTAGGATTTATGCATCTTAAATGTCAAAAAAAAAGGTATAAATTCTTAAGGATGAACCAAAAAAGAAAAAGTTGCAGCGCACACAAATATTAATCTACAAACAAATATGAGGCCAGTGGATGAGTGTTTTTTTTTTTTTAATGTTGATGTTTTGTGATTAAATTTGTATAAAAAGAGAGGACCTTTGATAGGCACGCTTATCGGCGCTATACGTTTTGAAACTATAAGATCTTGTCAATATCATTTTTTTTCTACAAATTTAACAACCGAAAGACAATACCCCTAGTGAGTATCTTTTTCAATTACCTCAAGAAATTCCCCAAAAAGAGAACGAAAAGTTGGTACTTGGTAGAGTTTGTAGTTTAGTCAAAAGCTTTTCGGCAAAGAGAATGACTTCTCCAACAGAGAGGGAAAATTCAGAGAATTATACCTTCTCCAATTGAATAGGACAAGTGATCATACGTTTGCTGAAATTTAAGTACAAATTAACAAATGGGTTGACATCTAAGCAGCTCATAAACATAATTACAGGTACAAAATTCAGCAACATTTGGAGAGTTGAGAGCTCACAAATCACTTATGAAGGGACCACTCTTGTTCCGAGTGCTGCTTCGTGCTATCGAGAGAATGACAACTGAGACCCTCTCTTTTTGAATTTCATTTAAACATGATCACAGGTCCAAAATTCAGCAACATTTGAAGAGTTGAGAGCTCGTAAATCACTTGTGAAGTGACAGACTCTTTTTCCAACTGCTGCTTTGTGCTATCAAGAGAGAGACAACTGCCAAAACTTCAAGAAATACTAACAGAATAACCTCTCCATCGCGTTCACCGAATCCTTAGAGGCTAAGCTAACAGCATGATGAGCACTTTTAAATTTAGCAAAAAGATAAAGAATCGACATGGTCCTTTCGTCTTGCTCCTTAGGGCTGCTTGCTAAAAGGGTGTTGCTAGAACCTGAATGTGTTATCGATGAATAACAATCTGTATCCATTGACATTACCTCCTCATTGAGGGAGCTTGTAAACTCTGGTGAATCCTGTGAAGTCCTGGTAGAAGAAGAGCTCACATCTATCTTCATTGACTCTATGTAGGTTGAGCTCAAAACAGAACCAGCATCTATGTCAGGTGAACTTAATTCACGTCGAGAACCTCGCTTAAGTTTCACCAGTGTCGCCTCTGCACCAATAAAAGGGAAAGTAAGAACAAAGATCACGACTTCAAGAATTCGAAGTTCTTGAAATAAACTGTGAAATTATTAAATACCCCACAACATTTGCTTCCAAAATTATTCAATTGCGAAATCCAACATTCAAAATTCAAGCTAACAGCTAGATTAGATTAAAGTTAACAAATTGGAATGCACCAATCATAGTAATATGGTAACAAAATAATACAAGGTTGAACACGGCATAGGAAGCAACTCATTGTTAAGTCTATATTGGAAACGATGGGACAGACAATTTAAGCCATTTCTGTAGAAAAAATAGAAGTTCTTCAACATTTTTTTTTCCTCCACCTTGTAATGTTCTGTGAAAATAAAAGTTAAACCCATATCTAGTTCAATTTTAAGTCTTTAAACATGATCTATACATATGACCATGGCAAATATCTCCGAATTTCGTCAAAAAGGTCCACTTTATTTTTAGCATAAAAATTACTATTTTCGGAGAGCGGACATAGTAAATTTCAGAAATCATTTAGAAATTCCTTTAGAAACATCAGAAACCGCTGCTAAGTCAAATTTAGGCGTTCTCAACATTTGGGGTGCTAAAAAGAATTCTAACTTTAATGTTTAATTTCGTATTTTCCTTCACTTTCTCTTCAAACAAACAAATAAACCGATTCACAAAAGCCTAAAACAGAAAATGAGCCACCAAAAAAAAATCGAACTAACTAGGTTCCGAAACCGATTAATCACAAATCGAAAACCAGATCCATGTAAGATGGAGAAATAAGGAAGGAAGGAGAGAGAAACAGAAGCTACCGTAGATGGAGAGAGAATCATCCTTGAGAATCTTGGAAGGAGGCTTTCCCAAGCTTTCCAAAGAAGAAGGCGACGCTCTTATCTTCCCAAACATCTTTCTCACTCTTTCTTTCTCTCTTTGTTTCTCTCTCTAAGATTTGATTGTGAAATGACTCTGTGGAGTCAAAAGAAGAGAACGGAGGAAAAGGTAAAGGTCTCCAATTTTTGTGTGGCGGGGAAAACACAAATCTAGAGCGGGAACCGTCCCAAAGACTCTTTTCATTTCCACTGTTTCATATTGGGCTGGGCTTATCACGCATAGTCGTAGTAATGGACCACGATTGGGTCCATTTTGGGGCCCAAGTTGCAAGCGATGATATATGGCCATTTGTACCACTTTTTTCTTACACTGTGTTATACTTTCTTATTTGTCTCATTTCTCATTCCCAAGAAGGTCAAAATTATTTTAGATGACATACATTTACTTAACATTAACTCAAAATACTTAAAAATTATAAGCTTTCTCCTAGAAATGGTACAGTTGAAAAGCAATACCAAATAGCTATATTTCTCAAATTGGTCCATAAATATTGTTTTAAGAAATATAAAAAATATATAGTAATTGTTATAATGATTTTCACATTTTATATTACAAAAATATATGGTTAGAGCTTGTCTGAATTACCTATGCATTCTGTTATCATTTTCAGTTGGACGATCTATTAATCCAAAATTATGTTAATTTGGATAACTTATGTTAATGGTCCATTAATCCAAATTATGTTAATTTAGATTAATTTGGAAACAGTTATTCTCTTTCCATTCTTTGGGTTGTCGCCCTTAATTATGTTAATGATTTTATATTTTATTATGTGTTAAACGACAAAGTAGTTGTTTGGTTGTTCCATAAGATTTTGAGAAATATTAGTTGCACTTTCTTTTATGCTATTTTCAATTACAGGAGACCCACTAATATTATAAATTATTATTTAAATAGAAAATAAAATAATAAAATCCACATGTCATGTGTCAAGCAATAAATAAAAAAGATGTAAAAAAAAAAGGAAAAAAAAATACAGTTAGCACTTCTTATATTTTCATTTCCCTTGTATTATTTTCTATTCTCCAAGTGCTCTATAAGTCGGACACAAGTGGTTTGCATTGGTCCCGAAGCATGAGTGTTTTGTTCCCTTCTTTCTTTTTGGCATATATTTAAATGTGTTTTAAAGATTAAGTCAAAATGTCTTATCAAAAAAAATAAGTCGAAGGTTTTTTTTTTGGTGGTACCTATAACAAATGATGTGCAACTAATGAATGGAATGTTTCCTTGCACATATGATCAAATGACTACAACAAATTAACAAAATTTTTCCTACTAAAACACTAGTATTTGTCACTCAAGTCCATCAGTTTCTCCAAAGTAGTCTTCTTATTAAACCACGTCGACGCACTCTCGGCTTCATCTCTTGCGCTGAAATATTATCAAATCAAAACGTAACTGTAGGAAAACAGAAGACAAAAAAATAAAATAATAATAATAATAAATATATTAAATAAAAATGAGACCAATTACACTCTTGGGTGAATCATTTGTTATCACAAAATGTCAAAAAGAGATATTTTTAATGACAAAAACCATTTCTTGACAATTCCGTCATACAACGTCCCAATGTGTCCGAATGACCGATTGTCCTATAATCTATAGTTACAGGATCAAATGCATTTTTGGTCCTTCAACTATAGGCCAAATCTCATTTTGATTTCTGATTTTCAACGCATCTCAGAACAAATCCATGATCTACCAAATAGTCACAAATTAGTCCTTTCACTCAGCCAACTATTAAATCTCAATTGAAAAAGGCACGGCTTTCTTGTAATAATTATGCCCTTAGATGTAAAACTACAAAATTATCTCTCACTAAATTGCACATGGTCCTTGCGTGCAATTTAGAACTCATTCTATAAGGGCTAATTTGGGATAATTTCATTACTTGAGAACTCATTCTGCAACGTTTTAAAGGTCGGGAACCAAAATGGTGTTCGACGTATAATTCAAGAACTAAAAATGTGAGGAACCCTTGGTTATGAGTTAGGATGGGTCACCTTTTAGCCGCCCAGCTTGACATAAAGCTTCTTCTGCAAGGGGTCTCCACTGTTCTGCACACGAGTAGTTGATTCCCAGACCAACACTAAGTCCTCTCAATAGATGCACTGTCCGCAAAATAGAAAACAACTCCTCTGGAAAAGCCTACTCATAGCCAAAGAAAGAATTACATTGTAGCCAAATGCGGAAGGATTCTCTTATAATGAGAATTCTAGAGTAGGGTATCAAAAAACCACCCTGCCCATAGGGCTCTATATTGGACCAGCAAATATGTATCGGGTTCTGTCAGTTTGGTACACTTTTTATTTTATTTCAACGTGATTTTGACCAAATCTAATGTCCAAAAATGGACTAACTGTAGAAAGTTCAACTTATTATTTGTTTCAACTTCCTAACTCCACTTCCGCTTAAGGAGTTTATGTCTCATTTTCTAAATCAAGAGCAACAATTAGCTAAAAAGACCAAAAGAACAACATCATTTGACAGTAACAATGTCTACATACATTACAACCTTTCATTTTGAATTAAGATATAACTAAAGTCTAAGAACATGCCCGTCCTTCAATTGCAACACCTGACGCTTGAAAACCATTCTCCAAATCCTTAAAATTTATGCATTTATGTAATTTGGCACTCATCATAAAGATACTACTAAGATTTCTGTTCCTATGAAGAATGATACATTTTTCGGCATCCCGGGATCAAAACAGTTTCATTCAGTAGAATTAGAAGACGTAATTAGAACCAAATTAAAAAAAAGGAAAAAAAAAAAAAAAAAAAAGAATAACACAACGTACACTTAAACTAAAGTCGATGACCACAATAATATACTTGGAAATATTCCAAAAGATGTGAGTGAATGAGACTTAGGGGTGTCTGAAACCTACCACAACACCAACTTTTTTTATCGAAGAATCCTCAGAGAAAGGTTGCAGCATCGTCACTCCAGGCGGTAATTTTGTGTCGAACATTGTTTGTGCCAACTTAAACAGTTCCTCCTGCTCATTTTTACAGTTTGCTAAGGTTTTTATCCCAAGCTCCCTGTAAGAGAAGTCAATAATAACCAAATCCCAGTCTTAGAAAATCATGGGGCATCCACAAAAACCGAGCAGGAAAACAATCTTTTAAACTGAACATATTTTTTCACATATTCCAGTTCACCACGCAAGTAACCTTATCTAAAAGTTATAAGATAGGAATAAAAGGTTAATAAATTCCCATTTAGCAGAGAAAACTTTCATTTTTCAGAAAACTTTATTACCTGTAGCTCTCTGATGCCTTTACAGGGTCACCATCCGCAATGGCAAGAACAAGATTAGCATAACCAAGCCTCAATTCATTTGGGAGGTCCTTAACTTGCCCATAGTCTAGCAAGGCAACCTGATTTGGCAAAGTTAGCCCAAGTTAAGCTTTTCAGTTAGTTATAAATGCAGATTAAAAAAATAATAATGATGCGACTAAATAAATTCTAGAGAGGGCAAGAACAAAATATCGCACTTAAGAATAGAAATCAGGAAGAACGATGTAAAGGAGAAGGTATGTAGCTTTTGACTTGCCTCTGAACCTTTACAGATCAAGATATTCCCTGGATGAGGATCTGCATGGAAGAAACCATTCTTCAGAATCATTTGTCCATATGCTAGTGTTAAACTCTTGAGAATTTTCCTGCACTTCCAGGAAAACTATTTAGTGTTGTGCATACATGATATAAAAATAGGCTCGCAATAAAAGTTTCATCTGATCCATGCCTTGATAAAATGCTTAGTGGAACATTATTAAATAAAAAGCCACTCTGCTGCATGAAAGTGTATCAGCAAGGGAAAAGTTAGAGGACATATAGGCATGGATTTGGGAACAAGGCCCTTTCAAACGAAAATTCAACACTCAGATGCAGCGAATCTTACGAAAAAGAAGACAAAAGTTAAATAAGCTAGGGGGAGAAAAAGAGCTGAAAGGGAGTTGAATGTAAAAATTTTTGGGGATAGCTGGCTCCAAGTTTTGGAAGGGTTAAAATTAGTTAGTAACGATTATATAGAGCTCGATGGGCATACATGAAAAGGCAGTAAAGAAAAGAAAAAAGATCCCAACTCTCTAAGAGGTTAAGAGCCTTACTGCTTTGCTGCTGCCGCAACTTTACTACTGGGATTGATGCCTCTTTTTGCTATTTCATCACCAAGATTTAGGATCGGGATTCCATCTATATATTCCATGACCAAGACCCTCCTGATAAAGGACAAGAAAAAAACACTGAAATGTTCATCAAACTAACTTAGAGCACCAGCAATGAAACAGCATGAGGAACAAAATCTAAAGAAAAGAAAACAAAAAAAAAAGCTTATCAATTACAAGAGTTACTGAATTAGTTAAGTCACTTCATTGCACAAAAAGGAAAGCGTTGTTCAGTCAATGGTGAAAGTGACAATGGCACAAATTATGACAAACTGGCGTTTATTAAAGATGGGGATTGAGGAATGTGAACTAAAAATAGCTAGACTTGCTTGTTGTAAGGCGTTAGAATGACAAATAAGTAACCACAAACATGTTAGAAGCTATAAAGAATTTCTATAGCCTCAACCACATAATACACAAATTATTTCAAAATACCAAAAAATGTTTTGGCATGTGGTGTATGAAATTGACTATAGTGAATGAAAAATATGTGGCCTGCCCTTGCTAACATTTTGGTCATGTTCCCAAACATACTCAGCAATTGTTAACATGTCTCAACATTGACATCATCTTAAAATGACCGACTATCAAATTGGACCATGCAGTCAGCAGGAACCTGAAAAAAAATTTAGACATTTGATTCACAAAGTCTACCAAAAAATAACTTCGCTTAAGGAGAAAAAATTTATAAAGAAAAACACAAATTGGATACACGTTAAACATTAGTTTGTCATTATGCAGAAATAGTCTCTAATTTGCATGAACAGAATATCCTTTCGATCAAAGACGACCATACACACAATTCTTAGAAACACAACCATGCATATATATAGGAATAACATACAAAGAACTTTGTATGGTTCTTGTTCCATTCCACATTTGCAATTCTGACCATATGATACTGGGGTGAGGCATTACAAACCTGGTGACCATATCCCGCACCAATCGTGGCACCAAAACAGGACTCTTTTTGTTATTCTCATACAGAAAATGCCGAAGTTTTTCCATAGCGTTAGCCTCCCTCATGAAGTTAAATTCGTATCCAATCTTAAATGACATAAAGTACAGGAAATTATAATCCAATACACTTATATCTTATATGTAATTAAAAAAAAAATAAAAAAAAAAAGAACATTTCGAAGAACAATGTGAAACCTGTTTCTCCATTTCCTTGGTCACAGAGTAGAGATCAAATTTGATATCGGTCTTTTGCATATATAGAGCAAAAGCTTGTAAGTTATGGATATCAGTCATCATCAGATCTTGAATTCCAGGATGTTGCACCTATTATCGATATAATTCAGACCATAAGAACGTAGAATTTTGCAGAAAATTAAGACCCCAGAGAATTATTCAATTTCCTCACCTTGACAACAACATCGCTCTTATCACCTTTTAATCTTGCTCGGTGAACCTAATCGAAGCAGAAGATATGTAACCGGCATGAATACCCTGAAGAACTTCAATTTATTCTAATGCCACAGAAATACCTGTGCAATGGAGGCAGAACCAAGAGGAAACTCATCGAAGCTTTCAAACACCTCCCAAATGCTTTGGCCAAACTCCTTCTCCAGCACATGTTGGACGGCATTAAATGGGGTTGCAGGAGCTTGATCACACAATGTGACCAGCCTCCTCACCCATGCAGCAGGGGCCAAGTCTGGCTTCCCAACAATTTGGGCAACCTAATTGAAGACAATGTTGACATTAAGCACAAAAGCTATGGAAGAATACAGTCAAAAACCATTTCTTCGAGACCCACAAATTTTCAACACACCCAAAGCACAAGCAGAAATGAACAGAATAGGTAGTCAAAAAAGCATAAACTTTTAAGAAGTAGGAATGACAACCATAGAATTATTAAGGGTAAATATAAAACCAATGCGAAATTTGACACGTATATCCCACATTGATAAATTAAGTAGAAAGAATATAACAAGGGGAAAAAAAAAACAACAAACCAAAGCACAAAAGAAATAAAAAGTTGAGCAGCCCCTAAATTATGAATTCATCTGGAAGTTGGCACATTTTACCCAACATAGATAAACCAAACGGATGCATCATAAAGTATATTGAAGGTTTAAACATAAATGTCAATCAGAAACAAAATGAAGCAAATTCAAGCAACTGGAACAGAACCCATATAAATAAATTCTTGAAATTGCCTTGAGTCAATTGAGGGAAGTACTTTGAGGAAGAAACCGCCGAGGTCAGCGCACATGGCGTATATCTTCTCAGCCGCGAGCTCATGTTGTCTTTCCCACATTTCCTCTTGCTTCTTCACATCCTTCACAAAACTCACCCTAACCTGAAACACCTGAACAAAGACAGACAAAACCCATCAAACAAATCACATAAACAAACAAAACCCAGTCCTCAAAAACAAATCACAATTTACATGCTTATATATATACACACACACACACATAAACATGTATATACACATTAAAAACTAGAGAGAGAAAGAGAGAAGATTAACCTTGTAGCCAGTATAGATATCGGCTGCTCGAACCCAGAACTGGAAAGAGCGTTGCCAAGGTCTGAAGTGAGTGGCGAACTTGTCTTGGAAATCTTTGAGATCAAAAATGGGCAGAGGAAGCATTTCTTCTTCTTCTTCTTCACTTCTTTTGATTCTTCTCTATCTTATTATAAAACATGTATATTTATATATATGTATGTTTGAGAAGCGAAGGAGAAGAATTGTGGTTGGAAAGAAACAATAGAGAGAGTGTGAAGAGTAGAATTGTTTTGTGCTTGCTTGTAAGGAAGGAGTGAAGTGAATCGGAATGTGAACGTGATTGATGAAAGTGAAAGCTCCATATGTTTTGCCTACACGCGTGGCTTTCAAGGCTTCTTGTCTTCTTAACAAAGGGAGGTAAACTAGAGCCCCAAAAGCCCTTCCTTTGCTTCGGGACAACACTTATCTGTTATTTATTTATTTATTTATTATTATTATTATTATTATTATTATGGTTCTTTTATTTTGATAGTTACTATGGTCATTGTGAGTCACCGGCTATATTGATAAGATATCATTACCTTTATTTTCCAAGGAGCGCGCTCCTAATTAGCGGCTCAACTTCGAATCACACTTCAGGTGGATGATGTGGTCCCCACTTTTCAGTTAATTTTTGTAATGAGAGTGACAAGAAAATTGTAATGTCTCTTAAGTGTTATAAGATCAGAAAAAAACATATAAGAGAATATAAAAATATATATTTTTTGTATTTAGAATTAACATATAATGCCATGACGCTAGAATGAGCAAACAAAAATCTCGAGGTAACTCCGGTGCCGCAATGCCTGCTAGGTTTTTGGTACTATTTTGTGCAATGCAATTGGCGCCGTGGAACCAAGCGCCCATCCGAGAAAGCTTGTTTTCAAAGTGTGTTATTTGAGTTGTTTTAAACTGGTATATTTATTGGTTGTATGTTTTTACTCAAACTTAAATGTCTATTACCAACAGACATAAATAGTTGTGATTTATTGTATAGAGATACCTTTACATGAAAAGGTACTTTTATATGTGAAATGTTATATAAATTGCACTACTTGTGTCCATTCATGAAATGACACTTTTATCTATCTTAAATCTCCAAAAGATTTCCAAATTTTCATTCTTATTCAAAAACAAAATATTATTGCTAAATGTTATATTCAAAAATTTGTTGTATGTTAGGGATAATTTACTGTTATAAACCGTTAGCAAACTTAAGTAGTTGGGGCAAATAAAATCTTTAAGGAAAAAATTCATATACGCCTCAAACCCATCGTTAGTTCCAAATTTTTTAACCTTCATTTCTCGTTCTACCCACAAATTATCCAACGAGAAGTACAAAGAGCCATCAAGTTGAAGTCGAGGGTGTTTTGAGGGAGCGGTTGGAATTGAAAACGTTGGTTTGAAAATTATAACATGTGAGAACTTTACATTGTAGCAACTCTTTGCTTTTTATTGTAGCTGTTGAGAACCTTACATTATTTAATAATTGGAACCAACCGTTCCAACCAAGATGCCAAAGAAAGGCAACATTAAGTAGTTTTAGGTTGTCAGTTATATTAGAATCATATTATAACTAAACATAACTTGTAAACTCTAGCAAATCTTGATCAAGTGAATTATAGTTTGTTAGGATATTGTTTACCGCATTACATTATTTTTCTCTTTTGTTTTTTTTTTTTTTCTTTTATTTGTCTAATTCTCGTTTCAAATTCTTTAACACAACCTTTATAAACGTTCCTGATGGTATTACCATTACACAAGAACCAACGTGGAACGGTTTCTTATTTGATTGATGAATTCTTCAATTCTGTCACCATTGAATTCATAGCTTGTTTCTCAACTTACGTGGTCTAGAGTCTCATTCGGTACTTGAAATTAGGAACAACAAATTCCTGCATGACATGACGGTAATGACTTAAAAACAATACGAAATAAATAAGTTTAGATGACCTATTTAATTTTTGTGTAAATTTCGAGTTGATAAGTATAACACTTATAATAACTGACAGACAGAATACAGGCTTTAAATGAACAGTTTAACTCAAAATTCATACATATAACACGTGTGAATTGCACAAAAAATGTTAAAACAGGTACATTTTTATGTTAGTAGATATTTTGTGTTTATTACGATGATTTAAAAAATTAATGTAGTTATTCGTTACATAAATCATATTCTTCATTTAACCTAGTAGGAAATTTGCATCAATTTTTAGTAATTTTATTGATTTTGACTTTGTTGAGTTAATTGAATCTTAAATAGACCCATTTATTAATTGTATTTGTGTTCATGTCGAGGCTAACGGTATTGGGTTAAACCCCTGTTGCCCAAACACGATTTCTTGACAGGAATTATCGCCCGTACTTAAAATGTGAACCACTAACTTTTGAAATTCAAGTAGGAATCAATAAAAGCCTGGAAGCCAGGACAAAAAAGGCACCAAATGAAAAGGGCAGTATTGGAAGCGGATATAATGACGAATATTAAAAAAAAAAAAATTGACAAAAATAATGAGAATTTATTGATGTTAATGGAAAACATCAAATTGGTTCACGTGTGAAAGGCCACGCTGTTAGGAAGGTGTCTCCATCGTTAGCTACCAAAGATGCAGAAACAATTGAAAGACAGGATGGCATTTGGGCCCAAAAATAAAAGCAGAGAAAATTACATATAATGCAACACTTTAAAATTTGTGTTTATTAGACAAGTTTATGTTATATTATCATTTATATTATATGTTAAATTATATCACAAATAAATATGTATAGCATTTATAAAAAATAAATCTTAACATATAGTATTTATAAAAATTCCCTATAAAACTAGTTGCTCCTCGTGGTCAATTTAAGAAATACTAATGTAGTTTTGTTTTTCAATTTTACGACTTATCTGAGAAAGTTTGAAACATAATATTTCCAATAAATATAAAGACCCTATTGTTCCCAAGTATCTTAGGCTAGGGTTCAACAAATATATCTAAAGGTATTTTGGTTTTTTTAGCTTAAAAAAATCAAAAAGAGAAAAAAAAAAAAAAGTAACGAAACACAATAATGATGGTAATAAAAAAGAGGTACACCGTCTAATACTTACTCTTTTTCATGTGTAGAAAACAAATACTTCCTTGTTCATATAGAACATCCTTCCTTTACTTCAAATAATACACGGATCTAGTCATCCTCAAATGCATTTATCCCTTGGAAAACCCAGAAACTCAAAAATGAAACTCTATGAGAAAGTACACAACAGAATAATAAATGCAAAAGGAAGAAATCCCATATACTAATTCATGATAAACAAGGATGAAATTACAACTCAATCAGTATTCGATCATTGAAAAATCCGAAGTTTTAGCTCCAATTCTTTTTGACTAATAACTGTTGCAATCAATTGCAAGTTGCAGTAGACCCTAACTACAAATCGATCACCCTTGATAGCTTTTGGATCCGGTTTAATAAGAAGTCACCTTGCTTTATGGTTGCTTGGTACAAGGCATTCTTTGCGTCAGGCCGGTTGGTTTCAAGAACACCAGCAACTTTGTCGATCTTGCAATGAAGCTTTCCCGCTGCAATGAAACGAGACAGCTCCCTGTAACCAAAGAATGAAAGTTTTAATGCAAGGCCAAACAAAGTTGAGATATGATTTTCATAAACAAACATATAAAGAAAGAAAGTCGAATTGGAAACTCACAAATCAATGAACTCCACCGTGACACCAAATGCCTTCGCCATTGCTTCAATGGTGACACTCTTGTAGGATTCCAAAAACTGCGAATAAACCACGGTTCTAACCTCCCTCATGTAATAACGGAAGTGTGGATGCAGATAGCGGTCCAACTTTATTTGCTCAGTCAAGCCAGCTGAAAGAACATAGCATAGTCATATCGACAACAAAACTAGAAAACATGCTATGACATTACTGTTACAGAGCAAAAGTAGAATATTTAGATGCAAAAACGCCAGAGCTCTATGTTAGACCTAGAAAGGCAAACCATGAAAGTTTACCAAAGATTAGAAGCCAATATTTCTTGCCATCTTCAAATTATAGATGAGGAAATGACATGTGCAACTTAAATTTAGGTTTCCACTTACCAAATGCTGTAAAAAATGACTTGTATTGACAGTCGTACAGAGAGTTCAAAAACTCAGAAAGGTATGGCACTTTTCCAATCACCGTCAAGATCTCAGGAGCATCTACCACCTATTCAATATTGATGGTAGGTAATAGAACTTGTAAGTATGCCTATTAGCAAGAGAAATTGAAGAAAAATACTGGAAGAGAAGGTCAAATTACATATCTAAATAAAATAAATACCTTTTGTTTCAAAGAAACTCTGTCCAGTGATATGATGCTTGTAAGGACAGTATAGAAGATGAAAGTATCATATGGAAAAAGTTCATAAGTCGTGAATGTTGAAATGGAATCCAAAAACAAATTGGCTGCCTTCTTAAAATTCCGAGTAGACATGTAATACAAGCCTTCATAGACCTTCAAACGATTTTTCCTTTCCCAATCACCTCCCTCTTCAAACAAGCTGGCATCATGGGTTTAGAATTAAACTCAAATATCCAATGCAAAGGTAAAGATGAAAATAATGACTATGATAAGCAAATTCCCAACAACTCTTACTTTTTTGCTTTGTCAATGCTTTTAGAGATGAGATCAAAATCCATATAGAAGAATCCAAGTTGCAGCGTGTAGAACACCAAGTCCATCTTTTGTCCAACTGCAACAGTTTTGCCTTCTGTGACTTTGAGTTGTTCCAATGCTTTCTCCTATGGTCAAAGGAAAAAAAATACAAATGCAAAATAAAATACCACCAGGGAATATATATATATATATATTATATATATATATATATATCACTTTATGATACCAAAGAGTTATAACAGTTATCTACCTTGTCACCAATTCGAATAAAAAACAAGGATTTTGCCAAATGAGCTTCTCTGACTTCGCTTTCCCCCAAGTTTTCTTCGGCATCAGCAATCCTTAACAAAATCAACCAGATAGACTCACTTAGTAACAAAAAAAAATCAATTACATAACATGTGGCCAACCAACTGATCTACCACAGCATGGACTTCAATAATGAATACAATTTTGAACGAAAGAACATGTCTCATACACGGACTTCAACCCATCCACTCACACCTATTCTTCATAAGACAGCTACACAGCAA
This sequence comes from Artocarpus hirsutus, assembly GCA_946598075.1. Lineage (NCBI taxonomy): Eukaryota > Viridiplantae > Streptophyta > Magnoliopsida > Rosales > Moraceae > Artocarpus > Artocarpus hirsutus. Next base: position 20,073 of record CAMOHE010052568.1, on the reverse strand, counting down.
GTCTCTGCAAAGTCATATGTATTTCTAAACACAATGCATAACTAAGAGTTTGAACTGAAGAACCCATTAGGTCAATAACCCATTATGCCTATTAAATTTATTTCAGTATTCTTTTATTTTTTCATTTTTTTAGCCAGGACTGACCTACAATCAACAGAGCCGCAACATTTTACCACCCAAAACACACAACCGATCATTGCAGGCTGTTACAAACATCAACTATCAAGACACCATTTTCTAGCCATTTTGTCACTTAGACCAAGAAGCAACACCCCAAAGTCCAATTTTTTTTTTTTTACCATCTCCCTAAGTTTCACTACAAAACCGAAAATAATTTTCAATTTCACATCAAGTTCTGTAATCAATTTCACCAAATTTTCAATTTCGAGTACCATTTCTTTGACAGCATTGATCACCAAAAGAACAAAATCCATTAAGAGCATTGAAAATATTCAAAAAAAAAATTAAACGAATCACTTACTAGCACTGAATAAGTCAATTCGGTTACGCAAATATAAATACTCCTTTTCATCAAAAAAATCACAAAACCGAAGATCAAAATTTTCTTCCCAACTATCCAGGTAAACCAAAAAGAAAACCAAAAAAAAAAAACAACTCACTTCTCGTCGAGCTTCTTGAGCTCCTCCTCGATCTTCGCGCGCATCGAGTCCAAGACCCCCTGATCCAATTGAAGCACCGACTCCGCAACTAGGGTTTCGTAAAGCGAAGCCATATCTGCAAGACCAAAACGAAAAAAAGAACACCCATTTGAGACGAAATCCAAACACAAAAGAGCCACAATCGATCGAATTCGAATGAGTTCACTCACCGTCGGACTTGACCGAGGCGAAAACCTCCTCTCGGAGACGAACTTTCTCGATGTCCTGGACATCGGGATGAGAAAGAAGGAAGAGCTTGTGAGCGAGGACGAGATGAGCCTGCTGAGCACCTTCTTGGCCTTCCATGGCGATTGGGAAGCTGGGAAGATGAGTAAGTGAGGTTTCAGGATTCGGATTTCTAGCCTCTGAGAGTTGTGCTTTGCTTGGGGAAAGAGAAAACTGACAGTCTGATACGCACTCTTGAAAAGCTTCGGGCCTGTTTTATTTTTTTGCGAAATACGAAAAACACCCCATGACTTTGTCTCACTATCATTTTTATCCATCTTGTCATCAGAGTGCTTAAAACAGTATTTTCAAAATCATAATCAAAATACTCTTAACTAATTAAACTTTTTTTAAAAAATAAATTACTCTATTGTATCCCAAAATATTAGCTTATATAATAAACTCAAAAATTTTAATGTTGGCAAATTACATCTTAGATTTTAAAATCATTAGCAATTAAGGTTTAATAACTAACGAGCGTCAACAGGCATGGAGAATTTTGATTATGGGATTCATATGTGAATCTTTTCAAGAATAGAGCTCATCATTTAAAAAAATTGAAAATCGATGCATCGAAAAGAGTATTAAACATTGAAATTAGTTATTGGATCTTAATTATCAATAATTTCTATATTTAAAGTGTTTTTTTACTAAAATTAAAAGTTTAAGATATGTGATACAAACATTAAATACTTTAGGATTGCAACAATGTAATTTACTCTTTTAAAAAACCAAAATTACCCCACCCAACTTCCACTAAATTCAAGTTAAAACGTTATCAAACTTAAGTACTAAATAAAATCAATAGTAAAAAGTTGAAATCTCTAAGAACAATTGAATTGTTTTCTTAATTGAAATATTTTTTACGATACTTAATTGAAATATTTGTTTCAACCTCTTAAATTGTAATCTAATTAATTTTTAGTTAAGTCATACTTAAAATAACATTAAATATAGCTTAGGAAGGGTAATTTTAAAATTTTCAAAATTTAATTACATGGTAGTATGATTTGTCAAACATGTGTTTTGGGTATTTACATGATAAAAAAGATAAAAGCGCTCTTTAGACAAAGCACGTGTCATTTTAGATATTTTCCCTTTATTTCTATTGATTTATTGAGCTTCCCCATGGAGGAGTGAATAGCATAATTTTTAAAGAAGGTAAGTAAATAACATAATGTTAACAAAAGCATTTCTTTTAAAGGAACAAAAGCAATTTTACAATACTCTAAAAAACCAAAATTACTCTTTCTTTTCCTTTCATGTATTTTCAAAAAACAAAAACAAAAAAAAAAAGAAAAAAATGAGAAAGGAAAAAGATGCAACAATTATAGGACCATTTAGTATTGTTTTCAAAATAGGTAAAAATATTTTTGTTTTGAAAAATAAGAATTTTTTAAGAATTATGCTATGAGAGTATTTTTAAATTTTTTAGCTTAAAAAACGTATAAAAATATTTTCAAAAATTCTAAGAACAAAAACAAACAAGCCACCTTTCTCCAACCACACTCTTCAATGTTTTGCCCACATGACCTCCCATGTGCCGCTGTTGGCCGCTCCTTGTACAACGCCGTCCGTCCAACTAAGATTAGAAAAGCTCAATCTAAAAAGTCCTGTATATGTTGGAATCACTCTCGCAGCCCATTGTTGTTCGTCATCCTAGTCGCATGCAAGTGTATACAATCATAAAGTATTAGAATGAGAATAGAGTATCGTTTTCCTCATGATTTGAATTACTGGAAGTTTACTATCTATTACGGGTTAAGCATTTTTAACTTTATCTAGGCAATATTAAAAACAAAAAATTAAAATAATCTAAAATTAGATTAAGAAAATAAAGGTTTGCGAAGAAAGTAAACTTAATTAATCAAACGATGATGGAACTAGTCTAGATAAAATATTTCACCAATTTTCCATTGCAATTAGTAATTTCCTAAACTAATGACAAATTAATTTTCTTAAATTATTGTTATAAAACACTTATGTATTCCAATTTTTCATCTTTCAAGTACTCAATTAAAGGATACCCAAAATAATTAATTTCAATATCTTTATTTAAAATCAATTATTTAGATCGCTGAAACACAATAACTGCCAGATGTTTGTATGAAAACTAAACATAGGGCATCAAAATATGATAATTGATAATAAAATATACTCAAAAAGATCTACATAATGAAAATATGAAAATTTATAATATCTCTAATATAGGGTTTATGAGACGTTAATCAAAACAACCAAATCATCAACTCTTTTCAATCATCAATTAACATAAAATACATACAATAAAAGAATTCATATGACAATTTAATAATAATAATTCTAATACTAATCTATCATACCAAAGCATCAAACAAACACGTTAAATGATTGATACGCTTATTAAGAGGGGTGTAATTGGGGATATTAGAAATCTTGATAAAGTCAAAAAAAACCAAACATGCAATCAGTCAATAAGAAATGAATGAAGTGTGAGTCTAGGTCACTCATAGAAGGTCTTTATATAATTTTAAGTGTAGATTGCTTATGAAACTCTAAGAAACATTTTTTTTCCCACCTGTTATTCTTTTTTTTTTTTCTTTTTTCTCTCTCTCTCTTTTTTTTGTTTTGCCGCTGATTTAAGGCTTAAGCCTTATATATACATACATATATATATATATTCATATTTAAAATATACACTCCTAACACGTTAACTTTTATATACATATATACATATTCATATATTATATTAGAATATAACATATCTAATATAATGGTTTCTTAATATATATACAATTTAACATATATATCCATATATATGGATATATATATATATGTTAAAAAAATAAACCACATACTATAACACATAAATTAAAATTTATATTAATTTCTCCTTATTATATGTTATTTTAATTAAAACAAAACAAGATATATCGTTGTATCATTAATTAACGAATAACCATAATATTCACATAATTAGTATGAACATTTTCTAACACATCAAATCCCTCGTCGTTATTATCTGTAACATCATTAAATAATAAATAGTACTTTAGTAACGATATTATTTTCGTCAATTATAACGTTAGACTCTCTATTTACCATTAAATAGAAAAATAGGGTGTTACAGTATATACTTTAACTTTTTATTATGCATAGGGTGTTTCGGAAATACTTCTAGAATCCCTAATTTTACAGTTTCAACTAACTTATCTATAGTGTTTTCTCTTACATACTATATTCTCAAACGTCTAGTTAGTTTCTTATACATGAAGTTGAAAAATGCTTAAAAACGTCACAGGTGCAAGACACATTCACTAATAAAAGGTGGGCTTTACTTGTGAGTCCTACACTACAAAACACATTTTTTATTAATGGATGGTACTTAACACCACCGGTGCCTTATAGCAACGCTCCATAAATTTACAGACATTGTCTTGTGAAATTCTTGAAGGAGTAAATAATGATGCTCATTACACGTTGGTTTGGAGGATCTATTATCCACATCCTTCGGTTCAAGTTATGCTTTGGGCATAGCCAATTCTGACAGTTGGCCCTTTCCTATTCCAAGAGGGAAGGCGCTTAAAATTGCTATGGAACATGCGCGTTATAAGGATATGGTTGGCAGATATATTTGCGTTGCAATTCAACAAAAAGGTAGTTCAGATAAAACCTTATAATATAATATTTTATTTGTTTCTAGAAATTAGTAGGGTATGAAAAATGTATCTTAATTAGGCATACAGAATGTTTTGAACTCTTAAAATTTATCGGATTTTGATAAATCTGACCTTTACATTGAAACTCTTGTATGATTTCTTGTGCTGTAGGTAATGAGTTTGTTAGTAGCCTGTTGGATTGAAGATCCAAATTCGAAAGCGTTCAAGTTTCACCTGGCTAGAATCCCAGATTATTTTTGGGATGCTGAAGTTAAAGCCAAGTTTCAGGTTTTTTTTAGATATCCTTCACCCTGATAGAGATATTTCATTAAATTACAGCTAAAAGCCGTCGTTAAAAGATATGTCAACAGTTAAAAATCATCATGAAATCAATGGTCACGAAAAGTCCATTAATGTTGTTATTGAATTTGCATGTGAGGCTCTTACAAGACCCAAAAACGGATCTTTTAACGACAATTTCATGTAGAATTTGACATTTAAAAGCACCACATAAGATGCCCATTTTCCTATAAATTGCCGTATTATGCACCAGTTTTAACAACCTTTTTTTGCAAAACGTTTGCAGGAATATTCAATCTGATTTTGTCAATGAGTTTAAAAGAAAATAAAAAATAAAAAGCATCTATATATATATTAAATTTTATTTCTTGAGACTTGGTTACGTTATAAATTTGTGACCATACTATTTGAATTTATTTGTGTTTGAACACGTCTTTAAATTAAATATGTCAAATTTCACAAATTTTATCGTTGTAAATAATTAAATGCGTTTATAACAAAAAAAAAATCAATACAAAAAAATAGTGTAAAAAATATATAATATACCAACAATTAACAATAAAATAGTAAGCAAATTAATAATCAACAGAGTCAATTACAAGAGTAGTAAGCAAATCAATAACGAACAAAGTCAATTTCTGATACACATAGATTGTCTATGCTGCCTTGCCTTTTTTGTCTATTAGACGACAGTTTCTAAAAATCGTCGTTATATGTGCATTGTTTAATCCAAAAATTGCAGTAGTGTAGACACCTCACGTACAAGACTTCCAGCATAAACACAAGAAAATTACTTACCATAGCAGAAGATCACAAACATGGGATGCAGCTCTGGCAGTTCAAGCAATCATCTCATAGAATCTTAACGAACAATATGCGCCGACACTCCGAAAAGCATAAGAATTTTTGAAGGCTTCATAGGTATGAGTATGACCTCATTCAATTTGTTGATAGAATATTTGTCGAGCCACAACATACGGAAGAGTCTCCATTCCGGGCTGGATCAATCCAGTGTTTGTAACTTTGTTTGTTCAAGAATGTAACTTTAATGTGACTTGTTCCTATGTAACATATATAATATTATAATAAATTACATTTCAACAAATTGAGTATTGTAAGACCTCATAAACTAAGTTACATTTTCAAACAAACAAAAAATTACAAACACCAGATTAGTTAGGTATTGAATATCAAGGAAAACCTATATATAGATATATATACACTATATATATATATATATCATAAATACTTTAGATTACCAACTTATTTTTTTTTTGGTTACTTAGGTTCGTGAAAATCTTACTGGCAATTTCGCATAAACGTATAGACATATGTCTAAAGGTGGATAAACTTTTTTTTCGGCCGATCACGGTTGGATAGTCTCTAATTACACTGCAGAAGGTTTAAAGCTAAAATGGCAACTTAGCATGATCATTCCAATTTTTTCCCTTCATTTATCTGCATGACGAGAGTCGTTTTGCCTATTTACATTTCAATTTTCTCAAATGGATTCTAAGATAAATCGGCTGCTAGGAATTCAAAAAGACGTGTTCAAACACAAATAAATTCAATTGGTATGTGTACAAATTTATTACTCTTTAGGAGAGCGGTTAAAACTGTTTTTTATTGTTGAAACCGATTTTTGTTTTAAATTTTGTACGAGAAAAAACTATATTAAAAATGGTTAGAACTGTAAAAAATAGTTAAAACCATGATGGTTAAACAAGGGCATAGTGATCACTTAAGAGATAAAATTCTATATATGTATTTTGGTTTTAATTTTTCTTAAAATATCTACATCGAGGAGATCTTAACTTTGCATCTCAACATTTAGACGACCAGGATAAAAATACCGCTAAGCTACGTTTGCAGTCATTATACGGTTTGACATTTTTTTTTTTTAATTTTTTTCAGGCTACCCTTTTGCTCTCACAAATTTCACCGGCCCTAGTTGGAGAGAAAATGGAGCCAGAGTGCTTCTATGATGCGGTACATGTTTTGCTTTCCTACCAGGTGAGAGTGATACAACCAGACTTCTATATACACATGACATTACGTCTTTCTTATCTTAATTAACTTGTAGCTATAACTTTTTTTGATCATTTTCGTGTGTATATAATGGGAAAAACTTAACAAATTTGTGTAACTTTTTTTTCCCCCAAATACAGAGCAGTAATGGTGGTCCCTGCTTGGGAACCCAAAAAAGCATTTCGTTGGTTTGAGGTACTATTTTTCATGACCATTGAAATTTTTGTGTGAAAATATGGAATTATGTGAAATTTTAACGTTTTATCTAAAATGTTTTTCATAACATATTTATCTCTTTCTTGCAGTACGTCAATCCCAGCGATTTCCTTGCAGATACTTTTAGAGAGAGAAAGATTTCATTATAATAGGATTATATCTAGTGGCGGAGACACCAAACTGTCGCCCTCGCTTAAATTTCGGGAATTAAATTTTTATTCCTAAATTTCCTTTAAAATTAGTAATATCTTACTTCATAAAACAAAAAAACTAATAGGGTTGTTTGGCTAGTGGTGGAAACCGTTTTTAAGTATCATGTAAGAGTTTTATATTATAGCAATTTTTTTCTTTTTACTGTAACGTGTGAGAGTTTTACGTTGTTTATAATTGAGTTTGTGGTGTGAATTATCTTTAGCCAAACCCTCTTAAACTTGTACAATCATTTTAACTCTAAGTTTTTTAAAATTTTAGTAACATCTCACTTTATAAAAGAAATTATAATTGTGCTCCTATTTGATAGAAAATTAACTCTCTTTTTTTTTTTTTTTTTCTCAGTATCCTCGTTTAACAAATTTGTAACTCAGCCCAACAATGAGTTTTTTTTACATATATTTTCTTCCTAATTAAAATATTTTTTGTCTCCTTTCAGGTATGAGTGTACTTCCTCGGTGAATGAAAGTCTTGTACTTTTTAGAAAATTATATCCTAAATATCGAAGAAAGGAAATTGATAATTGTATAGCAAGAGAAGCACAGAAAAGGCTGATAGTTCACTCTAAGTAGCTTATAAATTAAGCATTAATTATATATGTGTTAAACACACGAGTGTCTGTGTGTATCTTCGGTTTTGAAAATGACCACAGTTTGTTTTGTTGTACTTTATCACATCTTTTTCCTTGTTAGCAATCTCATAAACATATGAAAAGCGAACTCTTGTTTTGAAAATTGTTGAAAGGACGGTGAGAATAGTGGTTAGAACCATTTTTATTGTAGCATGTAAGAGCTTTACACTGTAGTAATTTTGTTTATTGTTACTGTAGTATGTGAGAGATTTACACCGTTCATAACTAAATTTGTGATTAGCCAAACATAGGGATAGACTTTCATGTTGGGAGTTGAAATTAAGGACAAAAACGCAACTACTTTAGATGTTACTTCAAAGACCAATTAAGCCAATTCAAGCAAACACGAGATGATTAAACCAAATATATACACCCACGCTATATTATATCTTATAAAACTTAGACAAAAAATTAACCTTTTCACGATAAATAGTTCTTCTCTCTTGAGAACTTTTTGTACGATAAATAGTTCTTCTCTCTTGAGAACTTTTTGTAGTAGATGACACATTAAAAAAGTATATATCGTGGTTAGAAGTTAAACAATAACCAGGAAATGTGTAATTACTAATATTTTATTATAAAAATAAAACTATTAATTGAAAAGGCTTGCTTTTTCTTTTTGCTTTTTCCTTTTTTTTTTTTTTTGACTGGAATAAGGCTTACTCTTTAAATATGAAACTAATATTATCTTAATGGGAATATGGAATAAATCATTCGTTTGAATAAGATATACATATGTAAACATGAATGTATACATTGGAGGACCATAAGGGATTTGAGAGTAACATTACATTTAGATATGTTTCATTTTTTCATTATTTAAAAATGAAAAAGCAAAATAGATCTTTATTTTTTGAATCAAATGCTTTTACTATTTCGTTGTCAATTTTAACTAAAAAAAAATCAAAAGCTGCTCAATAAAAAATCCTTATTAATAAATTTTCACAATAAAAAAAGCCTTAATAATAAATTGGTAGAATCTCATTACTAATCTAAGTCCATGCTATTAAAACAAATACTTTAAATATAATATCACTACAAAAAACTGGACTTTTAGTTACAATAAAACTTTAGTCACAATTTAATGTGCATTTAGTCACAAACTTTAGTTTAATTTTTGTTCTAATTAAAACTTTTAGGTACGAGATTTGTGGTCACAAGAAAATATCTATATATGAAAGAGTTTTGAGTGGTTATTTTTTTAACCATTAACAGTTACAGACAAAAATCACTGAAATTTGTATATATTTTAATTGTATTTGATAATGTGACAATTTATATACCTGCTATAGCAAGTTAAGCAACCCAATAATTTTTAACGTTAGCTAAATAGTTTTTTTAAATAAAAAATGAATAAATGGAAACAACGTAATTAAATAGATTATTTCATATCAAAATCTTCCAAATTATTAAGTTTTTCATATTTGTATCCTTTTTTGGTTCATGTTAAATTGTATCAGATTTTGTTTTGTGTTATTATGTATCGGCTTTAAGCTGTGATGTTATCATTTTTTTTTTGGGAGCTAATTATTTTTAATTGCGTTTGTGCATGTAAAAGGTGTGGGTAACCATTGGTAGTTCTATGTGTTTTTGCTTTGTTTTGCTTCAGAATAAATTGGCAGAAACATAAACATAGGTATTAGAACTATAAGTCAAAATTAATGAAAACGATTTTGCTTAATTATAAATGATATTCATAAAAGATTATTGGATCAACTTATTTTTTAAAATGAAAAAAAAGAGTTTATAATTTTAATATCTTGTATTTTAACAAAACAACACATTAATATCTTATCACTTAAAAAATATTAAAAAAGATAACTCGTGGCTTCAAGATGTCATCTGCTTTGAACGCGTTTTAAAGGATATGAAGTCCAACTTAATTTTTATTGGTAAGTACCCTAAATTAATTTTATAACACTATAAAAGAAAAAAACAATTTGGTTTTTAAAAAATAAGAAATCCACAATATAGGATTTTTTATGAGTTTTTAATTTTTCAAAAATTGTAGGAAATGTCACTTTTTTGAAACTAATTATAGTAAATAATAAGTTTGAAAATAATTAAAGTAAATGTCAAATTTTTAATTTAAATAATGTATTTATTTATTGGTTTACAGTATAAATAATTTTTATTACATAATAAATAAATTTATCTAAATAATATATTTACGTGCTTACTTATAATATAAAATTTTTTTATTTGCACGATAAGTAAATTATTTAAATAGTACATATTCTATTTGTTATGAATATTTTTAAAACATGATTTTTTATGACTTTTTTATAACGACACCATATTGTTTCGCTAATGCTAAAAATCTAGGGAATTGTGTTTTTGCTTTGCTAGCGCTCAACTTGTGATCAACAAATCGTGTTTGCGAACAATTTCTACGTGTTCAAGCAAGCCATGAAAGAATGAAATTTGAAAATATGAAAAATTATTGACTTTTTAGGGCCTGTTTAACCGAACTTTTTAAATGCTATTTTTAGCTTTTTTTAAGTTTAAAAGTTGCTTCAAAAATGTTTTAACTCTCTCTGAAAGAGTTTTTAGTCAAAGTTAAAAATATTTCTCAAAAAATACTTTTAAAATAAATTCCAAACATGTAGTAGATTTGAGAGCTTTAATAAGGTATTATTAACTTGATTATAACATTTTTATTAAATTTTTAAAAAATTTAAAACTATTTTAACTTATTTAAGCTATTTTAAAAGTATGATTTTTTTTTACTTAAGAAAAAGAAAAAATTAATTTTTTGTATTTATTATAAAATAATAGCTTTTGCTTCTTTTTCTTTTATTAATTAAAAGCTCAAACGATCCTTGGTCTTAACAGGCACTGGAGCTTCAACATCGGTATAGCTAGCCAGGGTCTTTCTCCTTAATGATTTCAACTAGTCTAGTCACTTCTCTAGCTGTCATTTCACGTGGTTTCATATGCAAGCCAGATGATCATGAAATTCACATTATGCTTTTCTTTAAAAAAAATTGAATGGAATAATCTCTTTTTACCAAAATATATATCCATCCTTTGGTTTATAGATTTAAAGAAAGTATTTAAATAAAGACTTATTTTTTATGAGAGAAAATACTATAATAAAATAATTTAAACTGTGATTTAAATACTAAAAATTGATTGAACTATTAATTATTCTTAACTAGTAATTAATCGAATACAAAAAAAAAAATGTACAATGCTTGCTCCCCCCAACGCCACCATAAATAGTGAATGCCTTGAAAACGTGTTCCACCTCCTTTTGCTTTCCCAAATTGATTGAACTAGTAATTATTCTTAACTTAAGAACTCTTTCTCAGGCTCAGTATATAATTGAATTTTTTACAATAAAAATATAGTGGACAAAGTTTTACATGTAAAGTCGAAAGCACCCTAATTTTGTGATATAAATTGCTCGGGTAACCCAAATTATTTTTTTGCCGGGTGTTTAACAAGCATGGTTAGAAGTTAGAACTAATTTTTAGTTTAAAGCACCATAACATGTGATAGTTTTATACTGTAACAAATTTTTGTTTTTTAACTGTAGCATATAAGGGTTTTATATTATTTACATGCTTCTCCCATAACTCTACTTACGGTTCAAAACCTCCAATTTTTTCTGGTTGTGATCAGGATTACTAAAATGAACACAATGTGAAAGATCATATTCATTGCTAATGGTGAAACATAATATTTGATCGGCAAGATATAAGTGACAAAAGAAGCGACCAAAACCAAAATGTATTGTCCGCCGCTCTCTTTCTTACAAACATTTATAAGAGTTCAAAATAACATTTGCATAATCACACATCGCGGTTATTAAGATCATTATTTTTAATACTATGAGATTATCGCAAAGAAATTTTCGAACAAGTGTTTATCATGAATTTAAGTTTAGGACCACAATACGCTCCCGATTTATGTGGAGCTACCCATAAATGAGGGTGGACGGCGGCTAGCTCCTTTCCAAACTTCATTCTTGTTTTCATTTTGTATATAAAATTTTATAAAACTGGATTTACTTTCTCTAAAATTGTATTTCTCTTTTTTTAAAATTTTATATCTCTTTGTTTACTCCACTTTATTAATTCAGTCGTATCTTCATCTCATAATTATATGAAAGAACGTAGTTTCTATAGCTATTAGTCTATTTTACTTTACAATTATGTTATCTTTTCAATAATATTATGTTACGACAGCTAAAAAAATTAAAAAAGGCAATTGATCGACAAATTTTATGTAGAAAATTGCATTTTATTTATAAAGTGTTTGGAAGAGTAGTTCAAACAATCAGTGTAAGAACTATAACATGTGACAGCTTTATACTGTAACTTTTTATTATAGCATTTGAAAGCTTTACACTGTTCACAATTTAAACTATTAGTTTGTACTACTCTTCCAAACACCTTACTTCGAGGTAAAAACAAACAAAAAAAACTTGCTACGTCGACAAACTTACATAATATAAGCATGACAGATTTAATAATATTCTCAGTACAAATGCATAATTTCACACACTAATTATTTTCGTTCAATCAAACATATATTAATTATAATTTTTTATAATATCAGTTATCATTTCTTACCATTTACTTAAAGAAACACACATAATAATTATAATAATAATTATAATTATAATTATAAACTTGCCCTTGGAAGTAAGGAAGGGTTAACGACACTAAACCCACCATCCACCAAAAGGTTAAGCCCGCTCACAAAGTGTGCCTCCTCACTAGCCAAGTAGAGCGCTGCCATTGCCACATCTTCAGCCTTGAGGATGTGCCCTTTTAGGTTCCCCTTTTCGCTCAGCAGCGCTTCTAACTCCGCCGCCTCCCGCCTCCACCTTGGTGGCCCCCATTATGCCCGTCAGGACGCCGTAAGGCGACACGCAGTTCACCCGGATGCCGTACTCCCCCAACTCCGCCGCCAAGTTCCGCGCCAGCCCCCAAATCGCGTACTTGGACGCTGTGTAAGGGTGCGTTCCCAGCCCAGCGATGGAAGTGCAAGCGCTGGCCGTGAAGAGTATGCACCCCTTTCGCCGAGGGATCATAACCCTAGCCGCGTGTTTGGCACCAAGGAAGGCCCCCACGACGTTGACATTGATCACTTTTCTCAAGTCTGCCATCGTCGAGTCCAGAATCCCCCCCAAGGGCTTGTCGATGACCCCGGCGTTGTTGTACATCACGTCGAGCTTCCCGTGCTTCGCGACAGTGGCGTCCACGAGGTTGCGGACATCGTCCTCCTTCGACACGTCGCAGAGGACAAAATCCGCATCCTCGCCGAGCTTCTCTGCTACCGACCGCCCTAATTCCTCTTGGATGTCGGCGATGACAACTTTCGCTCCATTCGCGTGGAATACACGGGCCGCGCTCGCTCCGATCCCGCCTGCTCCGCCGGTGATAATTGCCACCTTCCCTTCTAGCCTGAAGTCATCATGTATTTATATATCATGTACACCAGAACTCAAAAGTTGGTGCAAAATAGGATTAGTGTTAGTGTCTTACATATATATGTATATATATATATAGTTATAATAGTATATATGTGTACGATAAGATATATAGAGACAAATAGTAGAGATCGAAATAGTAATTCATTACTATTACCTTTTTCCGGGTGTTGTTGAGGAAGAAAAACGACTCATGCTTATTTTCAAGTAGTACTGCGAGAACCACAGGACAGCAGGGAAAGAGAAAGAAGATGGAAACAATTTGTTGGATCAGTTACACGGGGTGTGCCTATAAATATGGTTGCTTGGCACGTTTCTTTCTAAAGAAATTGAAGTCTGATTTAGGTTTAAAACGAGAATAAAACATTACATTAAGTTTAGAATAAAAAGTTAAGAACTAATGTTTGAGAAAATATAGTCTTTGAAGGAAAACGAGAATGTGATTAGTTTTTACTATAGAAAATGGTTTAGATTCTGAAAACTTGAGGAGGAGGACAAAGTTTGAATTGTGGGTGCTCTATCTAGTTTAAAACCGCCTCTATTATTTGAATTGGCCTCAGTCATTCATCTACGTGTCAATTCTAAATGCCTTTATGATTTAAAGTGGTCTAAACCCATACAACAAATGCCACATTAGTAACTTGTTTTAAATTTGAAATTTTGATAAATGATTTCTCAGATTTAATAAATGGGTTTAGTTATATAACTATACCTCCTAATTAATTTAGTTATTTGTTGATTTATCCTCGTATTTTTATAAACTATAAATGTATTCTTTGAATTTAAAAAACTTGTTTTAATTTTATCACTCGTAAACCTTTTGAATAAAGTTAACATGAACATTAAAACAAAAATATCATTAACTATACCAAGACTTGTTTTTATATTTTTTTCTTCTTACAAATATATTTTAAAAATATTTTGACATTCAAAAAGCCATAAAACTTATAATTTTTTTTTCAAATTTGATACTTTGTTCTAAGATTTTTTATGTTATTAACTCTATAAAATATTTTTCATTCTCGTTTAAGAATAGTTATATTATTTTGCTTAATTTTTTTCTTTCAATAAAAATGAAATTAAAATAAGTCTTTAAATTCAAAAAATACGTTAATATTTTTCATAAAACAAAAGGACAAATTGAAAAGTAGTTAAACTATAAGGTATAATTATGCCATTAATCTTTTAATAAATTAAAATACTCTTATACAGTGCCTTTAAACTTTTGTGCATGTCATGAAAGGTTGAAATCAAAATTTTAAATGACAACGGAGCATTCGATTGCATCATGTGCATCAAAGTAATATAAATTTGGAGGCCTTCTTCAATGATTCATTAATAGGATGTTTTGAGAAAGTAGTTTAGACTATCAGTTTGAGTTTAAACCTATAATATATAAGAGCTTTATACTGTAATTTTTTACTGTAACATGTAAAAGTTTTACATTATTTACAATTTAAACTATTGATTTAAACTACTCTTTCGATCACCCTATAGGATTTGAAAAGGTTTTAAAAAATTCATAGGTAGAAAATACGCGGGTTAGATATGTACATTCTAACCAAATAGCGGAGCTAGTAAGCTTTCTGAGTTAATCTTTAAATGCTGTCAATAATTATCTGTCATGTGAGGTTGGTTTTTGGAAATCAAGTTGGTTGCATTCATTTCTAAATAGCGTAGTAGTTGGAGACTTTTTAAGAATACGAAAAATATTTTTCATCCTATTGACTTATAACCCTATTACTTATAAAATTATGAGTCTCAATTCAATATTGGGTTATTTTCATTTTTATACTTTGTATTTTAAGGTTATCAAAAAATCATACCTTATATTTTGAGCTTTAACATTTTATATCTTCATATTTTAAATTCATGTTAAATTTTTACTTTTTCTCAATTAACAGTTAATTTTGACCACAAAAGACCTAAATATCCTTGAAAAAACTGAACAATATATTAAAAATTTTGAGAAAAGACATATATCCGAAATATAAAAGGCATTTAGGTATTTACATAGTCAAAGTTAAACTTTGACCTAACAAAAGATAAGAATTTAACATAAATTTAAAATATGAAAGTATAATAGTGTTGAAGTTCAAAATACAAGATATAAAGTTATGATAACCTTCAAAATATAAAGTATAAAAATAAAATTATTCTTTTAATATATAATATATTTATTAGATTGGGGCCTATTATTTTGTTAATAACAAAGTTATAACCTTATAGGCTTAATAAAATTACTCTAAAAATGTAAATAATATGATCAATTATTTTTTGACGGAAGTGATCAATTATTTGGTAATATATGTATTGATTTTCCTTTCGAGGGCAAAAATAAAGGTTGTTTTTTGCTCAATAAATAACGGTGGATTTGATTGTTCTACAACGAGACAAATGAACGTAAAACGATGGGGGTGTAGATTTTTTTTTTTTAAACTATAAATAAAAGTTCAGCAGAGACCATCAATGTCAGCCCGAAGACATTAAAGATATCCATGCCAATCATTAATAACGCCATAAAGTTGGCTCAGATATGACGAGGTGTAGATTTTTTTTTTTTTTAAAAAAAACTACAAATAAAAGGTCGGCAGAGACTATTAATGTCAGCCAGAAGACATGAGGGACATCCATGCCAAGCATTAATAACGCTAAAAAGTTGGCCAAGATGAATTGAGGTTTTTTCTTTTTCTTTTTCTTTTTTTTTGAAATGCAAGATGAATTGAGATTTTACCGATTGAGTGTAAAAATTTCTTTTTAAAACAAAGAAAAGAAAATGTCATTCCAACATACATAAAGACAAATGTAATATGGCCATAACTTCTAATTGAGTTTAGTTTGATTGGTACAATCCAATAACGCTTAAAGGGTATAATATATGTTCTCACACCCCGGAGTACGGGAGGTGACGTGGTAGTTTAATTAAATCAATTAAGTAAAAATTTGGTTAAAAATAGGGTTTTAGAATGAAATTTATAAATAAAAGAGTGATAATTTTAAAATCGTTTGAATAGAAAAGTTAGAGAAATAAAGCGATTCATTGTAACAAATAAACAAATAGAAATAACATTAAAATAATTAAATATGGGGTGGAACGCGTATGAGTCCCACTAGCCCACATATTGTGCACACACATATGGTACTGACAATATTATGATACAACCACAGTCCAGAATGAAAGAGAAGTTTAAGTCTTACATGCCTTGAATGATAAATTAACCTACCAAATACTTCT